>JASFDG010000048.1:0-48877 GCA_036937095.1 Phaeolepiota aurea
GTTTGATTCTGGACGTGGTTCTGGATGGTGGGTTGGGTCATCCGGGTGTTGTTCTTGTGCCCTGACGTGATGTGAGTAGGTTTTGACACGTTCGGGTTCCATTTTTATTCCGGGTGTCTGCACTCTAGGCTATGCGGGGTGCTTGCTCCCCGCCATCGCCATATTTGATACCACACTGAATGTTGCGATTGGGGCGGCTGCGTGCTGCCAAATAGACAGCACACTGGTTTGCACATATTTCGGAGATGGGTGTCCAAAACATTCATTCATGAATCATTGACACGATCAATGTGTGGAACTTGATGTAGGATTGGCGGGAACACGCCGTTTCGATGCACATTTTGGAACGAAGGGTTTGCTTGAAGCTTCAGGTTTTTCAGGTGACTTTTACGCGACGGCTAGCAACAGGTTATCAGTTGTGGGGCGTTTTAATTTTGAATCGAGGTCGGACGCCGTACTGGGTGAGACCCTTTGGGGTATTGTTTACTCTGGCCATCCATGAACTACGATGGCCTCGCCGCTCGACTTGACTGCCCAGACAACTCACAGTCCCCAAGCAATAATGCATCATCATCAGTGCTCCGGTCCACTACGAGTGCACAGGCGGCGATAGCACTGCACGTCCTGATGTTACGCAGGCTGTGTGACTTTCGAGCATCAAGGAGCGTGTTGCCAGGTTCGGTGACAACGATCAGAAGGGAAAGAACACACGGGCGGCTTTGTTTATTTTCGTACGTATCCGAGTTGCCTCTTTCGCGCTCATCAGTGCACTGCGGGGGGCCTCTAGCATGGTGTGGTGTTACCGCCTGTAGTGATGGTGGGAGCTATCCTGGTTTACGCAGGTCCGAGTCATCTGGTTGTTGATATTGTGGGCCCCCGTCTCCCCGAACGTGGAATGGTCGTAATTGTTTCGTGAATCAACTGTTTGCGCTGCTCAAAGTATGCAGAGTGACGCGTGCAAATCAATAGCTGAATTTGTTTGTCGGTTTGAATGCCCCCCAACAGGCCTCTTTTTTTTTCCGTGCCCTGCTCGCCGCCAGCGAACCTGAGGGTGATTTGGATGTGATGGTGTGATGAACCGTTGATCTGATCTGATCAATTCATCACACAAGCCTTTGATATGTCCATCCACCCCTTTCACACCAATGGCCATGGGGAAACCATCATCAGGCACCCTTCAGGGCATGATATTCTAAGCGCCCTGCACGGCGCAGAAAAGTCGGGATACCTGGTGGATGGGATCAGTTCAGAAGTGACTTGGGTGACTTGGAGCATCAGGTCAACTCACAGACCCTTTCTTTGGGGGGGAGGTTAACGCTAACCCTGATGATATGGAGGTATTTGCCGAGGTATTTGGAAGCGGATTGCTGATATGGACGCGTAAGGGTCCATGAGCACTGATGCTCGGTAGAAAGGTAACAGTTAAACGACGCTGTTATGAACTTTTCCAGTATTTGCAGGTGGTATGGTCTACTCATCTAGGTCGACGCGGTGGCACGCCTTGCCTCTTGGGCTTTCTGGCATGTTTGGCGAGGGTCACATCTCGATCCGTTTTTTTCTGCTGATCCCGATGGGTTACTTTTGGACAATGATGGGTTGCTAGATGATATGAGGGTGGCGAGCTAAATCGAGCACTCCCCCGCCACTGGCTCTGTTTTCCGGAAATGGAACTGGACAGGGGAGTATTGTGTGGACCGTTCTGCGGCTTTGGATTTTGGGGCACGGACTATTCAACGACGTGACGCTTGTGATTACAGCGAGCCATTGGTTCAAGGCACGCACGTCACTCAAAACTATTGTGGATATCATCTATCATCTGTCTACGCGACAGTGTCCATCATATTTGGAGGCCCCGAACCATGCTCCTCGATCATTCTGGGCTACTCGATTGTGAGGCCCGAACCAGGTGAGAGCCTCAAGCCAGCCCAATGCGCTTCTCCCCCAATATTAAAGAACCATCGGCCCATCATTCAAACCCGCCAAACGCTTGGAATTCCATTCTCCGCTACTACGCCTCTCCACAATCCAACGCCCCATGACAAGAACCACACGCGCTTCTGCCCGCCAACCAAACTCCTCGCAATTATATACACATTCAAGTCTAATATGCTCTCACAAGCCTATCACGGGGCGGCTTCTGAAAGCTAACGTCAGAACCCGCATCAAAGTAGCAGCATTCTTCCGAGCCCTTTGTGCCGGATTTGGGGCAATATACTGTCGCACGCTAGGTGGCGGTAAGTGCCCGACTATTGTCAGTTGTCGATTGTATTAGAATGGACGCTTACCCCGCGCTCGGGAATTCTAGACGTCGCCTTACGGCATGGAAGGCACTCGCCTGAGGATGCGCGGCATGTGCCCATTGCGAATGCACCAACGCTATCCCCGCCGTCCGCCGTCCGCGAAAGACCACGGTTCGCTTATCGCAGGTGTTGCAATCAGTGGAATTATTATGAGGCGTCCTCTTTTGTTTGGTTGCCGCTCTTTGTTGTCTCCAAGTGCGCCACTGTGGATATCGTAGCCACAACATTTGCACTCTAAACAAGTGTTCGGCGCTATCAGAAGTGGTGCCTCTTTTTTTTTTGTTTTGCTCAAGCTTACCTATTATGACCCACATTCACACTTTTTCAAGTGCCACGACTACTGAGGCTAAGCGCTGTTGAGCTTTTCTTGATAGAACACACATCACCCGATTCTGACAAGGCTCTGGCCCAGCTCTTCACCATGAAACCCAAATTATCGCCCACAAAAAGCATCATCATGTGTCATTGTAGGCTCGCACACATGAGACGCTCAGGCTAACCCCGGCCTTTCTGCATTTCTGGACGACGCCAAGCGCCCATCAGCCGGGCTCCTATCAACCCACCCAAGAATACAAACACTGAGTGCGCACCAACCGCCCTTCTCTCCCCGGAGCCTAAATAAGGTCAATGTGATGTTCTATTCTTAAAGTTATGCTTGGTGTTCAAGTGCTTTGATATGACCTACTTTTGGCCAACTAACCGGTTCGTGGCGGGGTCAGTGCCTACACACATGAACAAATGTTCCACGTTGGCATTCCCTGGGAAGAAAGTTTCGAATGCTGGGTATAATTTGATAGCAGACCCTATGCCACCTGTATAGAAGCTTGTATAGAAGCAACCAGCTCGTTGTACTCGGAATCGACTCTCCGATTATCGCGCGCTGTAGTCATCTGTGCGCGATTCCGAGTTCCTCCATGATGTGTGTTTTCCTGATTTGTTCGGATATGGAAGTTCGAGGAGGCTCGGTCAACGTCGATGACGACTGACTTAGTCAACCCCCTTGATTCATAAGATTTTTGCTAGTTGAGTCATTGTGGTGGGACTGACGTTGCTTGCCGACTGCGAGCCGTAGCCTAATGAGTGAGAAATTTGTTTGGATAGCCGAAGGAATGAGAAATTTATTCGGTGATAGAGAATCTGCTTACACCCAGCAAGAGTGATTCTCATCGGTACCCAGTGAATGTGTATTGCAGAAACAATTTACCTGTGAAAAATCTGAGAGCAATCCTTTCACATGGTGGGTGATAATATAAACAAAGAAATCCGACGGAATGATTTTATTTCACCTCTGAAAGACTTCATTGTGATTGTCGGGTACGATAGGGGGGGACTTGTCAGAGCATGGTGGGAAATTCTGTCGGTTTGCGACAGCCAGCATGATCTCAGCGCCAATCAGCAAACCAGGCTGCTTATGAGTGACATTGTTCAGTTTGACACGGGTGAGCGAACGGACCCAAACCAACCGTCGCGTCCGGGTTGTCATTGTTGCTGACGCTCGAGGGGATTAGGTCGAACATTCCGAAGCGCCTGGGTTTTGCGTGCACGTAGAGGTTTCGCCGAAGTAATGGCAACTTGAGTGAGCGATGATGAGCGGCACGGGCTCTGTTCAGAGCATAGCGGATCCTCTCGCAAAGCCACCGCGACTTCCGGCTATGAAAAGAAAGGGTCAGGTGGGCGAATGAACATACGGCGGCTCAGCGGGGGGGAACGCGAACGTATCCTGGCGAATGAAAGTCCCCCACACACACGCAGGGGTGCAAGATATTTCGGTGGGGTACATGCGGGCAGGGCGAGCAGATGCTTATCGCTCGTGCACATGGGATACTATCGTACACGTATATGAGGCCGGTCTCATTGCATCCACGAGGACGACTGTGCAATCTGGCCATTCTTGAAGCGTTTTTTCATGGCAGAGGCCCTCTCACGTGCCAGTGGCTTGATGAAAGTGTGCATCAGTATTTCCGTTGCATCTTCGAAGGGCGAAGACAATTAATTCGTCACAGCCTTTATAAGGGAAAACGAACCAGGACGCGAGTATATTCGTTAAATTTGCATCGTGGAAGCTCAAGTAGGGCTTGGTAGACGATTGGCAGACGATTGGCATGAGTCAAAGCGCAAGTTGCTGTTGATCGCTCCCAGGCCCTAGACAGATACCTGGTAATGGATACGGGCGCGTATTATCGTTCGACAAGGCAGGTCCGATTGGGGCGTGGAACAATTTCAATGAGTTTGCACAGCAGTGTTCAACTGACGTCGATTAAGTGACCACAACGCGCTGTAGGGCTCTGAGAGAGGAGAGCTCGAGGTAACGTATACATGTCGTGTGAAGCTACAATCCAAACCTATGAGTTCTCAGTTTGTGCGCCAACTTTTATACGAATCGTACCATAGTAAGTACTGGTAATCACGAAATATTCGGTTCGCCACACTGAGGTTGTCCCACTTTACGGCCGCTTGAGCACCCTTATCAGAGCTTCCTATAAGGTCAAGACACAACCTCAAGCTACAGGCATCCAAGCTCGAGACTCTCATGAACGATCAAAGACTCAAGGGCTCAAGAAATGTAAATAATCATTATTTGCCACAACTTGAAGCTTTGGTTCTCAATTTGCACACAATCACTACAAACAACAGTGTGGCAAAAATTCTTTGAGACACGGCGTTCACAAATTAATTCAGGTCAAAGGGTCCAATACGCATAACATCGGTTTCATTACGGAAGGAATATGTCTTTACATAGATTTGGGACTGAGGAAGACAAGCATGTAACCCCGTTCATATTTCCTAAACAGTGACAGTTGTTCTTAAGCCTGGTTGGTACGCAGGCACGAGACCGGGGAGTGGGAATCTGGCAAGTGGGCCAAACTCAAGGTCACAAGGCTGGCAGGGGACGACAGCGGGTCACTCACAAGAGCTGCACAGCCGACGGCGTGGCCAGCAGCTAACCCCCAAAGGCAGTTCATCTCCATAGTTGCTAGGTACAGCTCATGGGGGCTCCTGCTGTTCCCTAGGATATCCTTTACAGCTTCGAGACAACAAAGGCGGCTGCCTGCCCAACATCCTGTGGTATCATATTGTCAGGGCCAATAATTCGTAAAAGGCAGGACTTGCAGTTCCGTAGCTCAAGTGCGCCGGTAGAATGAGGTTGCCTCCAGCGCAAATGTTATCGCCTCGCGCGCAGAATGACACCAGGGAATCCTTGCCCGTTATCTGGATCACCAAAGACTACTACTGCGTTGACGCGGTTCTGAATGGTGGAGGACAACTGTGGCGCCGCGAGATTGGTGACTTGGGCTCCTTGGATACCGTGACGATAAGCTTCCATGCTATGCAACGCTGCTATCAGCATACCTGTACCCAGACATAACGATCTTGGTGTTAGGGCAAGCGCTGGCCTGTGAGATCACGTCACGAGCCAATGTTACGGCTCCCTGTGGATATCCCCCCTCCAAGAATCCCTGGATATTCGCTAATCCAACCCGACAAAGTTTAAGGACTCCCCTCTGAGGGTGGGTTGAAGTGCTGCTTCGAACGCCGGCCCTACGACAATTTTAAGGAGTGGTGTTTCAAAGGTGCCGCGAGCGAGAACAACGGTGACATCGACGCACGCTTGATGTGCGGCTGGTGCTGCGTATGCAGGAAGGGCAACGAGTGCGAGAATTAGCTTGTATGACATTATTTGTGCTTCTTGAGTGGTTTTCTTGGATAGCAAATGTATCGCAGATTGCCCCCTTCTTATACCGTACCCAGCGTGATTCGTTCTAAGGCCTATGAATTGTCTACGCGATGGAGAATAGAACCAGCAGTCCTTGCCCCAAAAGTTGCGCGGGTCGGGTCTATACAGTACCAAGCCTAGCGAGCATCCGTGCCAACGAAAATGTTCCTTGAGTTTGAGGTCTATATCGTCGAATAACTGCCCAAGTAATCCGTCAACAAATCTAGGCCCTATCATCAGTGCCGGCGAGTCTGAATGGTGAGCGATTATAGGCACCAGATATGCAGATATGCAGCCATCTCGGTGCCTGGCCCTATGGACCAACCTCTGGCCATTGACTATTGACATACCAGTGCATAAGAAACCCCTGGACGTTGGCAACAAACAGATGTCAATTGCATGCAAATCTATTTTTGCGTTCGCAACACACACAACATCGCCAGCTGATCATGTGGAACATGCATGCTATTCGTCAGATGATTGGGCATAGCAGCTGACGCCTGTTTAGTCCCAGAAACTGTCAAAAATTTTCCACAGGTCTTGCCAGCCCTGGTTAGCATCGCAAGTTCCCTGGGCATAGGTGCATCCTTTGGTGGATTCTCTCAGTGCCAGAACACGAGGCTGACTGGGTGGTCACGACAATTGGAGAGGTAACATCGCCACGATGCATGAGTCATCTATGCTCGTGCGTTCTGAATTCAAATGCCATCGCTAGAATTCCAAGTCTAGAAAGGTAAGGAAACACCAGCCTGGAAGGGTAACCTCGTCTGCATCGACTCCTTCCATCCGTGATGGAGGAAAATTTGAAGGCCAAGAGAAATCACGCGCCAGGAAAAGTACCTAGAGTAAACAAGGTCTGTTTTTGCTTCCCCTTCCCCTTCTTTCCTTTGCCTGGCCCCGTGTTGGCCCCAGATGAAATATCATTCTCCACTGGAGCATCTGTGAGGATATTGCTCCCTTCGCTTACATCTCCATTTGCACTCCCCTGCCAGGCCGAAGTCGGAGGAGTGACATTTCCCATGATGTTCTTCAAAGACACATTCCCACGAACATTGGCCTTAGTTCTTGTTGATGATGACGAGGGTAATTCGGGAAATAGAGAATTTGAAAGTTTGGGGGGAGCTTGTGGTCGACTGCTTGCAATAGCAGCTGGGCGGGAGGGGGCCTTATTATCATTATTGCTCGATGATTGAGAAGCTGGGGGCCGGAATCCTGTGGCGGAGCTAGCAGACCAGGGCGTGTTTCTTTGACCTTTGTGGAACGCGGGTGTGGCTGACGGGCCAGGCGTTGGACCTCCAGATAACGCAGGGAAGTTATCAATGGGCCTGCGCGTAGGAGCCTTTCGAGAGAATGAGGGAGAGGTTGCCGCCTCCGCAACACGATCCAAGACGTGAGTGGAAGAGCGTTGCCCAGAGCGGGTCGCTGTGGAATGCTTTGCGTTGAGCACCCGGCCAGATGCGATACCTGAATACCCAGTCCCGACAGCATTAGGGACAAGGTCGGGAAACTGTCTACGTTGCTGAACGGACAGGTCAATGTCAGACATATCACACGCATGCGGTGATCTCTTATGTACATACCTCGATTGCAAAGCCTTTCCAAGACGCCAAAAGATCCTGCTTCTTTTCCTCCTCATTCAAGAGGTCAACAAATGCATTGACAATGCTAGCCGTATGGTCCAGGTTTCTGTCCAGCACATTCCAGATCGTGGATATCAGGTCCCTCGCGCTAGCTTCTGAAGCTCGATAGCCACGAGTAGCAGCCTTCACAGCAGGTACTGCTGTTGTAGGGTTGGCCGCTAGAGATTGAAGTCGTGCCATGAAAGCTGCATGTCTCCTGATGCCACCATTAAATCAGCACTGCAATATTTAGCTAAAGAAATGTGAATTGACGTACTCAATAACTGCAGGATCCAAATCTCCTCGCGGAGGAGAGGAGGGCCGACTCTGGTGTGGAGTAATATTCGCAGACGTCGCGTTATTAGCACTTTCTGTAGTTAAACTTCCACCAAAGGCCTCCCTTCGCCTGTTAGCAGCAGTTGGCGGCGGTCGTGGTGGTCCATCAGGAGCTGGTGGAGCTGCTGGGTGCACAGGTTGTCGGGGTGGCGGCGGTTCACGTTCGCGTTCCCTGCCACCTCGATCGCGTCTGCCGCCCCTTCCTCCATGTCCAACTTCCTCGAAAGCAAATTCCGCTTGAATTCTGCGTGCGTCCTTTTTATCCCGCGATGTCATACCTCCGCCATGTTCCTCTACCATGTGGGCCTTGAGGTCCAAAAGGGTGTTGAAGACGACAAACTTGCGGGCTAAACAGGCAGTTTGTGTGCATGGATGGTGTGACGAGTTGAAATGTTTTTCCTTCATGATATCAGCAAATGCAACTTAATCAATTCTATGGCAGCCCACCAAGCTTTCGTAGTTTTGGAAACTATAATAAATTGCGTTAACAGATATTCCTCTTTATCGGGACATCGAGTACATACTATTGGTCTCTGACTTCATTCCTTTTGCATACAAAGCATTCTTCATGCCTTTCGCGCAAATGCGAGTACAGTTCATCCCCACTGAAGAAGGATTCTCGACAAAATTCGCATAGAGGGTGGATTCCCCCTTCTATCTGGTCTTTCGCAACACCTTTGTTGCTTGGACGGTTATGCATGGAAGGCAAATGTACTGGTAGGATGTTCGGCGGATAGAGGACATGTTCATGAGCAAAGACCTTTTTGAAGCGTATACAGAGATCGCTTGGGTAGCATATATGAGCCAAGGGTTATAAAAGCGTTTGAGAAGTGGTAAACGGACCACATAAGCCTACCATGCACCGCACGCGTGTGTAATTTCAGGTCTCCCCATCCGTTTCCAATGTAGTCGCATTCGGTATCAGGGCAATTGAAGCGAAGCAGGATAAGCGTCTCCTCCATCATCTCTTGTGTCTCAAATGAGATGGACAATTTGGCATCTTTGTAAGGCGTGGCCTCTGGGAGATACGAATTGAATAATGCATCAGGGGAGGTGGTAAAGATGACTGCTGTTTGTGGCTCCTGAGGAAACCTGTTAGGAGAATTTCACTCGCAGCTACTTGACCTGACCTTGCAGAACGTGCAATCTGTTTTCTTGTAAAGGGCCCTCAGTCGAAGTGCACAAACATGGCAGGTACGGTGGTTGCACTCCGGGAGAGAGTAATATTTCACGGGCTCGGCGCAGATCCAACAGACATCCGCTTCATCATCTGCGGGTAAATCGTTGCTCACAGTTGTCTGTTCATCAACATGAACTGCGACCTCCTTCTTTACAGGCTCAAAAGGCTTTGCATGACTCCGTAAATTGCGCGGGTTCGAGCCACCTCGGATATGGCCTCTATTTCCCCGAGGTTTGTTTGCTCCGCGAGTTGGTTGGACAGCTTGAGTGACGGTTGCAGAAGACATGATATGAAGGTCTGGATAGCTTGGTATGGTGTTTTGGTGCACGTATTAGATTTGCTTCAACTATCCTGAGCGAATGAGTTCAAAGTTGTTTTCCTAGTCACCTTCGCTGACCAATATCCGACGGAGCCGCCAAATCTTATCGTGATCCAATGCTCCTCATCGTGTATTCAAATTAGAGAAAGTAATACACAACAAAAAGTCTCTAGTTCATCGAACCCGCCTGTAAAACAACAGATATGCACATCTGAAGTCATCTCCTTCAGATGTGTTGAAGACATCATCAGGCCTGATATCTGATACTAGTTCATCGTCAATCCGTATCCACCCCTCTTTCGGTTTAGCGTTGGTCGGATAGCGGTTGGGGTGGAGAACGTCCAGGGTATAATGCCCTCCGGATGCAGAGAGGCCATGGTGATACAGTGCTTCAAAATGCACGTTTAAAAAGGCCACAGAAAATACTTTTCTCTGACTTACCACCGAATAGCTTGTATCGAGTCGTCCGTTTTGAATTAGCAGCCATCAGATCTGTTACGCAATCCTCGGTATAAGACCTGCTAGGATGGATAAAATCACGTACCAGCACCGATCTCTAATTCCGGACCAAATCTAACCTGTTTGCCAACCTTGACGACGCCCCCTACCGCTGTATCATAGCAGAAACGTTTTATGTGCAATACCAAGACAGGTGGCAAAGCCTCAATTAGGACTTGTTGACTGGCCTCTATGATGACCCCTGGGCGAGAAGCTTGTGTCACTTGAACAGGTTGTGGATGAGAGATGTATGAGAGTGCATCCTGGATTGTATGCACTTGTTCCCGCTATAGCATTGTATCGGCCCCGGTTACATCCATCGGCAGAAAATCATTGGCTCAAAGAACATACCTGGATGTCTAGCCTCAGCGATCGCCAATCTTCAACGAGAACAGAATCTTTCTGGCCGGGAGCACGTAGTGTGGACCTAAACTTGCCGCCAAATATACGAGTGATCGGTGATTCCGTTGCCTTGATCTGTTGAACGTTAACGATCATCTGTGAAGACCAGAAACAGAAACCAAAAAAACGTACAGTTCTTGTCACAACAGTGCGATTCTTTTTCGCAACCTGCTGCCAACCTTCATCTTCTGGAGGAGCCGCCTCCTCATTTTCTTCAACTGAGGCGGCCTTGCTGTCATTTTGTGGGGATATAAAATACAGTACCGAAAGTAGCTCCTCTTCGAGTGTATCGAGGTAAAAACCCAAAAATTCTTCTGCATCCTCCTGATGTCCACCCTAAAAGTATATCAAGGCTTGTATGCTGGGAGCACGTGTATAGGAAAGCCGATACGCACCCGCATGTTATCGAACCTCTTCTTCTCCTTCATCGCATCATACACATGAACAGGCAAGAAGCTATCGCTCTCCCGCTCTTCGTCACTTTCATCACGGGCCCTCTCCTTCTCCTTCCCCTTCCCATTGACAGCAGACCCGTTCGCCTTGGTCTTTTTCTCCTCCTCGATAAACTCTTTCAGAAACTCGATCGTAGCATCCATCAATGGTGTCGCCCCAGCTTTATCCTTGCCCATCACGGGCCCCAATAACAACTTGCCCAGCTCACCAAACAGAACTTGAAAATGCGGGCAGTAAACGAGGACCTGCAATATTGAGTTCGCAAAGCACATGTTACCGCTGTTGACGAGGCCACGGGGTCGGATTTTGGTGCTCGCATTCGCGCCACTAGGCACCGTTGTGAGTAGTTCAAGCAGCTCGGATTTTTTGGACGGCGAAACAGGAAGAGAGGGTGTAGAGGTTGCAGCTGATACAGAGAATCCCACCACAGAGGAGGTGGGGAGAGAATTTTTTACTCCACCACTGGAGGGCTTAACAGCCGACGAAGATGCTGACTGGAAAAGCGAAGTCCACATTTTCATAGGTGCAGGTGCAGGTTTGGGGGGTTCGACTTTCTCGACGACCAGTACGCTGGCCTCCACTGGAACGGCTACAGGAACATCGGGACTAGATGATGAAACAGCTATGGAAGAGGCTTCAGGGGTCAACGACGTAATATCCTTAGCCAAATCCTTCGATGACGTGTCTGCAGCGGAGACAGACGTATTGCTCGATGCCGGTGATCCGGGCACAATTGGTGTGGTCGTTGTGGTACCAGAGCTTGACGGCACGGTGGAATTAGTCTGAGAGGCCCAGGCATTTAATGATTCGCCGCTTTGGTTTTTTGCCTTCTCTGGTAATACCTTGATCGTAGGTTCGTCTATCTTAATCGACTGCTGAGGTTGAACATTATTCGGAATTAAGGGAAGGTCGTTCGTGACATGGACAGGGGAAGCTGGTGGTGTTCTTTGGTCAAGGGCCAACTGCACAACATCTGCTGGAGGATGCGCTCGCGGGGAGATGATTATTCCTGGGGCTTGACTTGGGTTGTGGGGGCGACGAGACCAGATGGCAATGGTCGTACTTGGATGGGTGACAGAAAGGCGTGGAGATGTTGGGAGTTTTGGTGAAGAAGGGCTTGGAGTATGTTGGTCGGCAGACAATGGGTTGGAATCCGAAGTTGAAATTGTTCCCATTTGAGAATAAGATGACGAGGGGAAGGAAGCTAATGAGGTAGATGGAGACGAGGGTGATGTCAACGTGTCATTTTCCGACGTTGTGACAGGTTCTAAGGTAAGTTCTTGGGGTTGTGGGGCAGAAGAATGTTCGTTGTAGGGCGATGGAATTGGCCCAGGTGGGGGCATGGAGAGTTGTTTTGGGAGGGGTGAGAGCTGTTGCTGCGGTTGCCACGAGGGCGAATATGACATAGGATTAACCAATGGATAATGCACCATTCCTGGACCAGGGCTGCCGTATGGAGGAGAGTAAGGCTGATTGTATTTGGGGTGTGATGAGTACGGATTTTGGTGGTGATGTTGTGGATGCGGAGCGTGTATGGCGAGCGGATTAATATGAGTATATGGTGGATGGGATGGCGGATGATATCCTTGATAGTTCTGACCGGCTCTTGATGAGTACGAGTTCGCGCCACCACGTCCGTTTGGCCGTGATGCAGGGTTTTGGTGCATGCCAGGTTGCTGAGCATTCATGTGCGGCGGTGGCACAGGATACGAGTATGGGTATGGGTGAGAAGGAACCGGTCCGGGGATTTGGTTGCCGTACACATGGTGAGGGGGAGGAGATGGGTGATAGTAAGAAGATGGGCCAGGCCCAGGATGCGGATGTTGGCTTGACATGAATATGTTGTGATGGGCTGCATAAATATAAGCTATTCAAAGCTCAGACCATGCCAAGGAATGGGTGCTTTACCAACAACACCGTTTCAAAGGGTAGCCAGGGAAAAAGTAAAAATACCAGTTAGCACCTGTGAGTACGAGTCAGCAAATTTGCTTAGGAGGTTATGTATCGGGTTGCCTACCAGGGTTACTGAAGATGGATCCTCAGGATAACAATGTAGTATTAAACAACAAACGTCTACCTTCGTTCGAATGGAGGCTCAAGTGCTTGGTAGCGCCTAAGCAGCCTTGTGCACTGGACCAATTCGTGGATTGCTTGACGCTATCCATTCAAAAAGAAGTAAGGTATAGAGCGTTGCATACATAGCTAAAGCGGTTCACGTACCGATAGAGGCCCACCAGATGGCAGAAGAAAATCCAGCACTTTCAAAGATATCAAACGACTACTGTACTGATAATTATTGAGGTTGGGCTGAGCATAACACGACCAAATAGCCTATTGTATGGCCTTGGAATATTTCAGCCATTTGCCTAATGCCACCCTAGCATAGCCATTTTACATCACAAAATCCCGAGGAAGGCACTCAAACGTATCCCCAAAAACTCAAGAATACCATAAATCGCGCATTACGTGGGCCGACGTGACACTCTGGCAATCCTGCAGTCGTAACTCAGGTGCAATGGTGGGGGTATTGGCAAGAGATCGGATTAAGCTAATCTCCTATTTTCCCAGAAGACGTCCGTTGCTGGCATATGAGCTTGAAGTCTTTCCAGAGCTAGCGTGCCACAAATAGCACCCGCCGCTCTACTCTTACGCAGTGTTGATTATGGTCAATCCTCCAGAACGATCTTTTGAGCTGCAACTTCCTCGTGAGGCACCAGGTATATTTCAGCGCACAAATTGTCGCTTATTCTTGGCGCTGACTAGATCGCCTTAACAAGTGGCAGGTATTTCCAACCGCAGTGACAATGACTCCTTTAGGCCACAAACATCCTCTTGGGAAAATGTAATCAACCCTTATCCCGTATAATGACGACCGACCCACCGAACTTCTGGCAGTGATTTGTGAAACTGAAGATGCCCCTTCGGAGATTCTTGCATGTATATGACTTGTAGGACATGGCTGGAGGTAGCCCTATCTACTCCAGAACTATGAAAACCTTAAGCGTGGTCGCAGGAGGGCTGTCGAGTTCCCCCTCCAAACCTCGCCTTGTGGACCGGTTAAATTTATCCAATAATCAGCTCTTGTTGGTATCGATCGTTGTAGACAGAACCGATCCCGAAGCTACACTGTATGGTAGCCGTTACCAACGCCCACAGCGATTGCTGGCATAAATTCTCTTTCACCTCCATAACTTGTGACCCGTTGCTTCGCGACCTTCCCCCAGCACGCATATTCCGAACACCTGGGTACCACCTGATTTGAATACACCGCTGCACATTCCCTTTCGGCTAATTTTGAGAAGTGGGTTTCAGAATTGTACGTGGTTGCACCTAGGCTGTGTGGAATAGCCAGCCCAAGCAACAGAAGGATTTTCTATACGGGGGCAACGCCTTGGGCTCGACTGGCACACATCCTTCTCCGTGGCGGTTTCACCAATTTGGAGGCCTTGGTGCCTTCAAAGGAATCCCGGAACCTCATCGAAGCCCACATGCGCATCGCCATGCCCTAGAATGATCGCGCTGGAAGATATCCACAACGTGTGGTTTCCCGCGCTCGCTCACTGCATATTCTTACTTCAGTGTCGTCAAAACTTTTGAAGAAATGGTCTGAGGAGCTTACAATTATCTACAATCGGCTACATACACATGCCACATTTTAGGCATGAGCCCCAAACGTTTTGATACATTTCTGATCACAACATCACTATCCAGGCCCTTGCCATACCATCTTGGCAATTAATGAAGTGCTTGTACCATCTATTGCCCTCCTTGATAAACTTAAAAACAGCTTCACTAACGTACTCGCACCTGGCCCTTATATTTTTATCGAAAATTTTGGTAATATCCTTCACGCCATGACTTATGATGTGATCTCGAATGGCGATGTTCACTGGCAACTGTGTCCACGATGGCTTAGAGAGGGTCATGTTGCAGAACTGGCAGCTTGCTACGGTGGGATATAGATAGTGTTTCTGATACAGGAGAACAGTCGCGAAAATAAAATACGTTGGTGCAGTATTTCACTTTCATACACACTACGAAGATAAGGATTAGGGGAGGAAGGTTTGGAAATTGACTGGTCTGCCCCAGTCAACCATCACCATCAATTGGCTGTGATTTTTATGTTGTAATTTGTTTTAACACGTATGTACATTTAGTAGACTGGAATGTTTGGCTCCTCTCGTTAGCCTAAGTTGTTTTGTGTGGACTCATTTTAGAGCATTTGTCTGGGTTTCAGCCGCAAAGCATTCCATAAAAGTACTCGATTCCCACGCCATCTTTTGCTTCATCAACAAAGATTTCCTCCTGTGACACTCCCCTCCTAAACCTCCCGTCACTGTCCGTCACGATATTGTCACTGGGACGCCCGCTGAAGCAATCGCACAGGTCACACTGGGCATCACACAGGTAGCACAGAAGCGAGTGCAAGCCTGGGCTTTAGTAGGGGACACAAGAATCGTAGAATTTTCATTGAAGCGCTTATCGTGCCAGTTTCAGAACCAATGGATAATAGTGTACACAGCGAGTCGCCAAGCAGCTCATCATCTCGCAAACGGCCTCGCGAGAATGAGACTCCCAGCCAGAGGCTGAAACGAGAAAAGGCAGCAGAACGCCAACGAAGAAAAAGGGAACGAGATCGCAATGCTGCAGGTGGCATGGCTATCATGGCTTTCGCCAATGCTGATCTACAACAGCAACAGCAACAGCAGCAGCAGCAGCAACAACAACAACAACAACAGCAGCAGCAGCAGCAATTACAGCAACTGCAACAACATCCCCAGCCGATTCAAGCACCACAGACGCCACAAGCCTCCCAACAAGAATTTACAACGCAAGACTTGACTCCAGAGGAGCTCGCACGTCGTGACCGAGTCCGGGCGGCAGCTAGGGAGCGGCAACGAAAGCATCGCCTACTCGTAAAGCAGCGGAAGATGCGTGACCTTGGTATGGATATGGGAAACGAAGTCATACCTGGGATGGAAGAGGTGCACTACAGAGTTGGTGCTGACGGTGGTTACCAACCAGTGCCCATACACGAACTGCAACAACACCCTCCACCTCACCCTCATATGGGTGGTCCAAACGATGCCCCATTTACCCAAGGTTCACCTGGCCAGACATTTGCGTCAACGCTTCTATTATCGTTCTCGTGTGCCCCGCTCCTCAAAGCTCATCTCCTGCGCTCCCTGAACATGACTAACGAAGAGCTTGCTTCTTTGGAACCCATAATTGCGGATGCATGGGACAGATGGGACCACCAAGTGAGTAGCTCGTGACCCGAATGACTATTCTCTCGCCTAATATTTCTCAGCGACGAATGTATCATGCTGAACAAGCAGCCAAAGGTGGGCCTCAAGGGCCCCCGTCGATGCCCGGGCCCTCAGCTTATCCCATGGAGATGGGACATGACCCTCATATGTTGAATGGCGCCCAACATTTCCCCCCACCTCTGAATGGCCCCGGATCTGCAGAAAGCAACGATTTTCGTGCCCGTTTCCACCGATCACTGCAAAACCCTCCCCCTTTCCGCGCCTTTGCAGCCGAAGCCCAAACCACTACCGCTGCGACCACGACACCAACAAGTGCTTCTGGCTCCGTCCATGGACCGCCCGCAGAATCGATTGACCCTCATTTGGCAGCCGCGAGCGCTAATGGCAATGCAAACATCAATGGTACTAATGCGAAGAGTTAGACTGGATTTGCATCCTGTTTCGGCGCTGGATAGATGGGATTATTTACTGGACCAGCATCACACGCCTCACGTTTGTGCATATTTCAACTTCCTATTCAAGTGTATGTGATTCGGTCTGTATGTCCTCTCCTTTGCTCGTGGCTGCCGAGTTATTGTATTATTTTCTTCTGTGATGCCTCCTTATATTACGAATTATTTGGACATTGATGCAACAATTCACCAAATATAGCTGCTATCCATTATTATTATAGCATTGCCGTTTTGAATTATTATAGACTACACATCGGCACCGAGAACGTCGTTGACGGTAGAGGGGAAGGCTGGTGAAGTTGGTAGTTGCGCGATATGGCCGCGGGGCAGTGCAACCATGATTGGGAAGGCGAAGTCTATAAAGCAAGCGATGACTTCGTCGTTGCGCTTCACCAGCAAATTGACAAGGGTTTGCATAATCCCTGTTTTTCCAGAAAAAAATTGCCTTGCGCTGATCGACCAAAGCAAGATATCTTTCCATCTTGCCAGGTCCACAGAAACAATATGCTGGTTTAATACCGTCCGTGAGTGGCTGCTCCCACACCTTGCAGCACCCAGCAGCACAACTCTCCTGCCCATACGCCACAGATCCAGAATTGGAAATGGAACGTCATGTCAGGTGGGTGGTGGTGTTCGTCAAGGCTCGAAGGGAGGCATCGCGCAATGCGTGTGTCTCCCAGATCCCGCCCACATTGATGTCACCGTGGGCTCCGCTCCTCGATCTGGGGGTGGATGTGAGGGAGGTGGGGGTGGATGTGAGGGAGGAAGCGGTTGCATGTTAAAATGAGGGTGTGCCCAAGTATGGTGGCATAAAGCGGTTTTGGCGGATGTGCTATGAAGACGTTTGATGTTGAGCCATAGGATGTTGGAGTCAATGTCCAGCCTAACGAAGAGACCGAATTTATATGTCAGTTCTCTGTTTGCACCATCAAACCAGCGACCAAGCATGTGATACAAGTCTCCTTTTTACATCGGACAAGAGTTGTGTTGATACATTTTGTGGTCGTAGTTCTCACGAGGAACTAATTGTACAAACGTATCGTCGCCGCCTTACCCATAGTGGTGAGATATAATTCTGTAATTCTGAAAGCTTTCTCCTTATCACCAAATTGTATGTCTTGCGCGATCCTATGCCAGAAGTGTGATATGTAAGTTTGAATAAAGCACGATCGTGACTCACTTTGCACTAAATGAATTATAACTATGTCGTTGAGCAGGGCCCACACGTATCCGGAATTTCAACGACCGAGTGACGATGAAAAAGCCAGCAACAATGTTGGACTAGTTATTTGTATTGAAGACAGTGATCATGTGAGATATATTTGTCCACAAACCTCAGGAACCTCGATAAAATCCTTCCACTCAATAACCGAGCGCCCAACCGCCACTTTACTTGCCATGATATCTTCCAACAATCGTTCGCGTGGAACTTGCGTGTGATTGATCGTTACTTGGCAGTTTGTTGCAAATGTGGAATCGAATACAGTCGGACCTCTCATAACCCATACCCCTGATAACCCATAACCCCTTATATCCCATAGCACGAGCCATCTACCGACTCGGTTCGCAGGGAATTGCATACCATAACCCATAGGTCTGCACTAACCCATAACCCATACCCCTTGGTGGGCAAAACCCATAGGTTTTGACTACCAAATTAGATTTAGTCCCTCAATTTTATCGTCAAATAATTAATTCACCGTTAGCTCGTCACTACCGCACCAGATTCATCCAACGAGCTATTGATCGTTACGATGAAGGTATAACACCTGGTCAAATCTACGACATCAATCAGTTGCAAGCAATGCGGATAGCGGATGCCGCTTGGCGCGATGTCGACACAACAACCATTCGCAATTGCTGGCGAAAAGCAGGAATCTTACCCGATATAAATTCCTCCCCATCTCAGCCTTCAATCCCAATCACTTCACTTCTCGACGATCCCTCCCCTGAGTCCCAAGCCGATCCTGTTGGTCATGCCGAGAAGCAAGTTGAGGCTGCACTCAATGATCTAGTCGCTACGGGGGCACTCCAGACAAAGAATCGAATGGATATCGAATCTCTTCTCAACCCAGTTGGCGAATCTCATATCTTGATGGAGGCATCAGACAAAGAAATTTATCAGGCGGTTATTGATGCAATCGAGGCATGTGAGAACATCGAGATAACTGGTGGCGACGATGTTGACGAGGATATACCCATCGAGCCACGCCCCACCCGCCGCGATGTTCTCAAGGCAGTGTCTACCATAAACAGCTACATTGATGACATGAATGACCCCATCGCATGCAAATTTGAATCGGTTTTGAACACATTCAGGTGGCAGCTCCGCCTTGAAGCAACGAAGAGTCTGAAAGAGACTGTTTTAACTGACTTCTTTCAAAGATCATGGATGGATCATGCGGATTAGTCTACTTTCGTCTGCGTAGCATGGTTTAGCATGATTCTGTGGTCCTGGCATTTTTCTAGGATTTTTTACGATTTTTTCATGATTTTTCGAGACTATTTTTAGCATTCCTCTCTAAACCCATAACCCCTGATAACCCATACCCTGGGCCGTCCACCGAGGGGTATGGGTTATGAGAGGTTCGACTGTACCGACTTGGAGTCTCGTCCTTCTGCCTCGGGTAAGGTTTCGTACAACGAGTTGAATTGCTTCTGGAACCAAACGCCAAGGTTGCTATGAGGCGGTTTGATCCCTGCCATTGGATTCGGAGGTTTGGCGTCTGGTGTATCAGGCTCGGTGACCAATGCAAGGATGATGGTAAGATAAGACTAACCTGAATGAAATGCATCTCACCAATGATGTCACCCAACGCTAGCCGAAGACCATGTATCTCAAACCGTGACAAACAGCTGCATCATCTATGATACAGGAGGTACGTCATACTGGCTCTGACAATATGGTATTGACCTTCATCAATAGACTTGGCCTGGCTTTCATGTGTAATTAAGTGCCGCCTACGCAATGTCCTCGCTATTCACAACTACACCGTAAAGTGACCCACACTTTATATACAGGTCCATGCTGGTGAACTTGATCGCGCACAGGAGAAGGTGAGCACTCCCGTCGGTTGCATACCCAGGTTGGCGGCGCGTTAGGACAAGCATACGATCTACAACATTGGGAGTCAGGGTAATGATTTATACTCACAAGGAGCCGCTTCCTTTGAACAAAAAAGGCATACGGACGCGGAAAAATCTTTACGGAGTGCCATCGACCTGCATACGAGGGCCGGTATGGCCTATCATTTAGCTCGTGGCCGGGATATGCTGAGCTACACCCTGTGGAAGAGGTTCAAGACGAGGCAGACTATGTATAGAGCAACGAAATGCGATGATGACAAGCTAGTGGCTATTATGGTACAAAAACAACTAAGATAGATCGAAACCTGCAGAGATATCCTATAGAATACCCCAACATCTGGGATTACTCGCTAATATGCAATGTTGACACGCTTATTTTCATACTCGTCCCAGTGATTGAGCACAGTATCTGCAACGAAGTGTCCCACATCCTTGCGTGATACAAAGTAGCCGCCGAGGTCGCTAGTCGAGACGCGGTAGGGGGGCTTTCCAGATGCTTTCGCTCTCGCTTTCTCGGCCACGCACTCTCCATCGTTAAGCATGGCAGGCCGGATTACGAAGACTCTTTTGAGCGAGCCTGCCGCTGGGAGACCCTCGCGTTTTGTCCAATCCCCCGGCCCCATGATGGTCTCGTCAGGCTCTCCGTCGTTCTTAGTATCCCATTCCCAGCCAGCACAGTGGGCGATGAGACGCTCTACGCCGAGTTTGTCTCGATGAGGGCCTGCGAGGAGATATGCATAGAGGGGCTTCAAGGGTAGGGGGAGGGCTTTATGCGATGTTCGGGTAAGACCAGTAGAAGATAGAGCAATGATGCGTGGTTGCGGGGAGTTCTTTGGGAGTGTGGTGAGGGCATTGAAGAGGGATTGTGTGACCAGGTTTACTGGATCAATCACAAAGCCCTTTGTGAGGCTAAACTTAGGTGTACCGCCTGTTCAGATTGAGAGAATGAATGATAGTGATGCCTGATGAATTGTTGCCTTACCAACAGTAAATAGTAAGAGACTGACATCGCCAAACTTGGCCGCCTCTTCCCAAGCACGTTTGACATCGTCTTGCACCATGGCATCGCCCTTGACCAGGCGCACCTTGTCGGCTTTGATATGTTTTTGGATCTCTGCATCATTGTCAAAGACCGCTGGGAAGCGTAGCAGGAAGGTCACGGTGGCCCCTTCGGCTAGCTATCCGTTAGCAAAAGCCTGCTATCCGGCATGAGGCTCTGGCCCATGACATACCGAGAAACCTAAGAGAAGCAAAATATCCAATGTTGCGAGAGCCACCGATGGAGAGAACGTTCAAAGACATTGCCGCAGTTGGGTTGTAGTGAACTGAAAGAGGAGGAACTGTGTTTAACAGAATACAACCCTCAGGCTCCATGCCCCTTATATATATACCCCAGGGCTACAGATAAACGCGCTACAATCCAGATCTGAGGGCAGATTGCCCGTTTAGATACGGAGCAACTCGCTGTACACGCAATTCCAAATTCCACCGCTTGACGGCCGGACTCAACAAGTGCGGTGGCGCTGCGCACACTGCAACATCAAGGAATCAGAAGGCCGTTTCGCGGAATCAGCTTTTGTCCGATGCGATTTTGGCTGTGCATCGGCCTCAAACTTATGTAAACATGCTGACAACACCAGGTCCGATGTCAAACTCCGAGTTGGGGCTGCACAATCTTAGCAGTCTACAGTGTACATAGCAACGACGTCTGCTCTCAAAGCTATTCGCAACTCCATGTTTCTGATGTTCATCATCATGTCAGCACCGCAGTGGGTTTAGAATTATCGGACAATCCTATTTTAACTGCTTCTGTATCATACTTTCGCGTCCAGGTCCAACACCAATCCATTCAATACGGACGCCAGAGAACGACTCTATAAATTCAACGTAGTTCCTGCAGTTTTCTGGTAATGCATCATACGTCGTGATATCGGCGATGGACGACTTCCAGCCAGGTAACGTCACATATTCAACGTCCACCTTGGCAAGAAGCTCAAGATCGGCTAGATAACTCAGTTGTCAGTATCATAGCATTGAAAAACTTGGAAAATCAGAGACCTGGAAAGCCAAGCAGTTCCTTTCCATCGACAAGGTACTTGACGCCAACCTTGATTTCGGCCAAATCGTCGAGGACGTCGAGTTTCGTTAAATTGAAGGAATCATAACCGTTGATGAGGGAAGAATGCTTCAACACGACAAGGTCCAGCCATCCGCATCGCCTGCGACGCCCAGTCGTAGTACCATATTCTCTACCCACTTCTTGTAGGCGGACTCCAACATCCTAGATCAAACTTCAGTATAAACTCAGCAATTGGTGAAAGTAGCCGACATTTAACTGCTCGGTCGGAAAGGGTCCTCCACCAACACGGGTTGTGTATGCTTTGACAACACCAATCGTCTTTCCTATCAGTTTGGGTGGAATCCCAAGTCCCGTGCAAACACCTCCAATTGTGGTTGATGAGGAGGTGACAAAAGGATAGGTGCCGAAATCTAAATCCAACATCAAAGCATTTGCTCCTTCTACGAGAACTCTCTTGCCAGTCGAAATGGCATTGTGAATGTAGACAACACTGTCAATGACATATGGTCTCAAGCGCTCAGCCAGAACCTAACGGATAGAGGTTGTGAGAAAGAAAGACAAAGGGTAGCAGATGATTTCACCTTGTACCGCTGAACTTCGCCCTCTGTGTCGTATTCAAAGTAACCATAACGCTTGAAGCGGCCTTCAACAAGTTTCCGGAATTTCTGCGCAAAAGTGTCATGATCAAAAAGATGATGAACGCGAAGGCCCGATCGCGAGGCCTTTCCAGAGTATGCTGGGCCGATTCCCTTCTTCGTCGTCCCAATGCTGTTCGGCATGAATAAATGCCTATCGGAGAGCACCAGGGTGGTCGAGCATACCTTGAACCTCCTAACTCAACCTCTTTGAGTCCATCGACAATCTGATGGAAGTCAAACACGAGGTGGGCGCGATCGGAAATGAAGAGACGATTGGTACAATCGAGGCCTGTGTGATATGTAAAAACAATGTGCTACTTATGTGCTAAGAGCATACCTTGGTCTTGTAGGGCATCGAGTTCAGCGAAGAACGATGGAATGTGAACCACAACCCCAGAGCCGATGATCCCAGTGCAACTTGGATTTATGAGACCTATTGTGCTTTATCAGGTCTAGTGTGGATCGATAGACGCTTGCATACCGCTCGGCAAAAGGTGGAAAGCAAATGTAGTCTTGACCCTATCCGGACCAATGGGTACGATGATGGTATGCCCTGCATTATTCCCGCCTGCACAGCGAGCACAGACATCGACTTCAGCAGAGAGGATGTCCACTAGTTTCCCTTTTCCCTCATCCCCCCATTGCGACCCGAGCACAACCGTCACTAAGGGTCTCTTTCAGGGGCAGATAAGATATGCAACTGCTGAAGCTTACCGCTCATGTAACAGCCAAGCAGTGTGTCCTCACTCACTGATTGCAGTCCGCAACAAAAACCCAATCACTGCGTTGGCTTATATGCCTACCAGTAGATGATGGAAAGGATACACCAACACTTTAGTAAAAGTTAACTCATAAATGTTGTTCAGGCCGGCTTTTGCCGGACCTTTATATTGATAAGGCATGTGAACCGTTGCTCAATCTTGACGATGACCGTCTTTCCAGTACGGCCAGCAAGGCCAACAGCATTCAGTAAAACGATCAAGAAATATCCAGGTCTCTTCGGTGTTCCATTCGTACTGCTCATGGTTGCTTCGTCCTTTGGACTGACGACATTCACTCAAACGAGGTATGACCTACATGACCAGAAGGTCAAGAATGTTAGTTGACTCTGCGAAATTTGCTGTGTAGCTTCATTGACACGTTTCGTCCCTCTCCCAGGTTACGAAAGAACAAGAACTTAAACTAGACCAGAATAGGAGGAGATTTGATATACGCGAAGAATATTTCGTACGTTGCATTGTTTCGTTCGCATATACGCCCCGGCCTATCCTTTTCCTATAGCGATTAAGTGCTGCGGCAGACGAGGATTGGGAACCTCAGCGAATACAACGTCCCAAAGGCTTGCCAGAATGGGGGGTCCCACCAACCGAACCACCTGAACCATCCACCCCATCAAAATAGAACTAATGATATGTTCCCCGGTCTGAACTCAGCAGCATATACTCATATTTAACATACAATGTATTATCAATAATTCAGCAATTCCAAGCCGCCTTTCTTTCCCTAGCAATTTGGAAACCGCTTATCAAGTATTCAAGGGCTCATAGCACTCACATTTTGGGGCTAATACTTGGAGATGTTCCCAGTCGTGATATAATGGAGCCACGAAAGTGTATCAAATACATTTACAAGTAGAAATACAAACTTTATCAAATACAGACATGGTACCTCCGAAGCCGATATCCAAGTTAGGTTCAATCATAGAAAACAAGTGCACGAAGTTCAATTGACTCGCGCAATGGAGCTCCTTCAGGTGTGGAAGGGTCAACAAATCCAGTATGGGGAGTGAAGACAGCAACACTTCCGTCTTGAACAGAGTCGAAGCTGTAGTAATTGAGTCAAAATGAGACCTAAAGAGCAGCTTATGTTGAACATACCATTTGATCAATACAAGCTCATCGGGTTCCATTCCTCGCAAGTATTTCCATTGATGATTGTGATTATACTTGACGCCGAGGGTTTCTCCTTCTCTGTCAGGGTAGATAAGAGCGACTGGCATGACATCGTTTTTTGGATCAACGCTGCGATAGTCGCAGAGTGCCAATGGGTAATCTAAAGCGATGTGCTTAATGGGTCGCCAGAGATTGATGATCTGAAAGCGGCGTTTGAGCAACTCTGGGGCGTCGGCAGGGGGGAGGTGGCGGTGGACACGAGCGATTGATGACGCAGTCGTTTGGTCGACATGTGCTTGCGATACAGGTTGGCGACGTTGAGGATCATCGCCTTTCTGACCAGGACGGTGGCGACGAACAGCTTAGCACGACGTCAGCCATCGGATCACATGCATGTTAAAAGGCGGCGTACTGTGATCAAATAAAACAACTCTACTGGCCCCGGTAAGCTCTTTTATCAGTTCAATGCTCTCTGGGTAATATTCCCGTTCTATTTCAGCATCGTCGGTGAAAGATGTATGCTTCGCGGGGCGGCGGTAGAATTGGAAGCCTGCAGTGTCCAACGACACAGTACTTTCTTTCCCTCGGAGATTCTCGATGGTAACATTATGATCTGTATTCTGGAAGTTTTTCTTCCTTTCCCCCGTCTCGACATCAGTGTTGATATTCTGGAAGGCGCGGACGCCGTTGGCTGGGGGGACAACATAGCGAACGCTTGCAACTGTTGAAAGGTGTGTAACTGTCATGGTGTGGTTTATCGGAGGTGTTAAGTTTACACTGTGAGAGCATCCCAGTACCCTTTATATGTCCTTGCGACATATAAGTCAGCAAATCCACCACGGTTCGCATTGCGTGCTTTGTCGCAAAGTGCTGACAAAAGTGCAGCATTTGTCAACAAGGTGCATCTTGATAACTAATACTATGAATCGGAACAGGCGAGAACTTGCATTCGACGAATTGTAAACCTGGAATGACGTTAGATGTTGTTTTAGGGATCCGAATTCATGGTAGTCACATACAACGTTCAAACGTTCATACTCAACCTAGACACTGTTCAAAGTCAACTTGAATCGATAATTCCTGAGGTTGCTGGTCCTTTGGCAATTTGAATAACTTACTGAGCTGGATCAAACAATGGCAGGTTTTGGAGGCGGGAACAGCTCTGTTTGGAACTCAAGCGATCACCAAATAGCTTCGGGGCAAATCATCACAAAATCTGCAACCCTCCCAGTTGCGGTCTTGTTCCATGGCTTCCGCTAGCCCAACAGTGAGCCCTGCCATTGCCGCGGCCTCTAATTCAAGGCGGTCATCCCCCTCCAATGCTGGGGAATCCCGAAGAACGCGTCGCAAACGGCAAAGGCGAGACAAACAATCAGCTCCTGCTACACCAATGGCTAGTGGATCTACCTCGCCAAGGCCCAAATCCCAGGAAATCCCTGATACAGGAAGCTCGAGTCAGGCCGCCACAAAATCAATTCGGGCTTTTGAAGAAGGCGAAGACTTCATTTCATTCACATTTTCGGATGAAGACGACGATAAATTTGTTGTAAGAGATGGGGTGGGTCGGGAACAAGAGAGATCCCGCGGGTCGGAATACTCTGCCCGATATTCTTTAGGAGGCAAGGGAAAAGGGAGGCTTGATGACCATATCTCGAACGTTGGCGATACCAATGGCCGTAACCACCAAGGGCGTAGCTTTGATGAAAAAGGGGACAAGGTCAATGGGAAACGCAAGTATGATATGGTGTTCGATTTGGAGGGCGATAGCTTCTCAGAAAGAAAACGTTGGGATGCTTCAAAGCGTGATTCACCCTGGCTTTCGGGATTGAACTTTGATCGATGTAAAAATGTAGCCGAAATGTGAGTAGCGACTCGCTCGGCTTTTATGATACCAGCTAATGATTGCATGGAAGCCTGCATCAGGAAGTAAAGGCCTTTGTAAATTGGATATCCCCAACACCAGAAGAGGACGAAATTCGAGGGTTAATCGTCTCCCTCATAAGCACAGCTATCCGACAATCTTTTCCTGACGCACAAGTTCTACCTTTTGGAAGTTATGAAACCAAACTATACCTACCTTCCGGGTATGTTATCCTGGTCCCTCGCTGTACCGTTCAACCCTGGCTAAATGACGTGAATGACAGAGATATTGACCTCGTTATAATATCGGATTCTATGGCTTACAGCGACAAGCACACCGTTTTACAAGCTATCGCAAGAACCTTAAAACACGCCGGTATCACCTCCAATGTCACTATCGTGGCCAAGGCAAAAGTACCTATTGTCAAATTCATAACCACTCATGGAAGATTTCATGTGGATATCAGCATCAATCAGCAGAACGGCCTGGTGTCGGGGAAGATGATCAACGGATTTCTCAAGGATATGCATGGGCATGGGGATGGCCAAGGCAGCTTGGCTCTGCGGAGCCTGGTCCTAGTGACAAAAGCATTCTTGAGTCAGCGGAGTATGAACGAAGTGTTCACTGGGGGCCTGGGGAGCTACAGCATCGTATGTCTTGCCGTCAGTTTTCTGCAGATGCATCCAAAAATACGTCGGGCAGAGATTGACGTGGAGAGCAACCTTGGTGTGCTCGTCATGGAATTTTTCGAGTTGTATGGCTGCTACTTCAATTATGACGAAACTGGCATATCATTACGCGATGGAGGTACCTATTTTAACAAGCGGCAACGGGGGTGGTTTGATTATTCACGGCGACATTTACTCTCCATCGAAGATCCAGCGGACCCCTGTAAGTGGTGCATCAAGTTTAACGGAACTTATGCTCATCTTGTTCCATAGCAAATGATATATCCAGAGGTAGTTATGGCATCCAGAGAGTTCGGGCTACATTTGCGGGTGCCTTTGGCATTTTGACCTCAACTGCGTATCTTCGAGCTGGGATGATAAATTCACGCCAAAACGACCAATCGGTGCACCTCCGAAACCGATACTACTCGGAAGACCTCAGCATTCTTTCCAGCATCTTACGGATAACACAGGAGGTATGATGATGACACTGCTCGTTGGCTAAATTGATGTTGACAATTGTATGCAGACTATAAATCATCGTAGGCTTATCGAAGAGCTGTACGACAACCGCGTGCTGCACAAGTCTCTGAGCATCACCCCTTTATCCAGCGTTCGTGCTGGCTCTAGCTCTAAAAAGAAAGACGACAATCGCGCAAAATCCCCATCGTCGAAAGGTCAACGTAGCGTTAAAACAGCGTGGAGGGAGGCAGATTTTGACAATGACGCCTTCATCACATCTCCCGATCACCATCGCGGTCGAAAGCGAGATGCTGAAGAAGAGGAAGAAGGCCGGTATGATATCGGACGGCAGCCACCAAATAAGAGGCGCAAAACTGGTCGCAAGGCGGATCAGAATACTGTTTTTATCTTGGACGATGATGAAAGTGGCAGCGATCTGTCTCATCTTGACTATGCCACTGATTACTCTGATACGACTCATGATGATCGTTTCAAGCCTTCTGATCCTCGTTCTGATAGACGAAGGTCGTATTGGTTGTCGAAAGGAATTGGCCCTGGTGAAGTCGAGGACGGCTCGTGAGGCTCAAGCGCCATCTTGTATCCTACTTCTGTATGACAACGTCTGATATGATATATCGTGTTCGGCACCTGAGAGAATATATGATTGCTCGACTAATTTTAACCCTGCGATCAGTTGTTTGGCTTATTTGTCCAGCCGACCAACATTGGTCAAGGCTTTTTGCTTTGTGGTTGGCAACACCTTCATACCTTCTTTTACCAGCAACGCCACCAACGACGAATCGTAGAGGTTCACACGTTGTGTTGGGCACCTTGATACATTCGTTACAGGCATTGCGCATCTTCTCTCTTTCTAGTCCATCATTTGTTTGCCCTTCTAGTTTGAACTTATAGTCGAGTTTTCCCCACACTTGGCTCTGGATTTTGAAGCCTAGCGAAGTGACACTAGGTCAATGTACGTGAAGACTGGGTCTTTTCACGTGTGTTTCTCTGATTTTCATGTTCTTTTTGTAGGGCGTCTACACGAGTGCAAACCCCTCCTGTCAATTTGAAGGAACGAATTGCTGCCCTTGAGCAGCGAAATGGGTCTCCTGCACAGGGTTCCTCACCTACCGTTCCGAACACGTCAAGCTCCAGTCCAAGTGGTGGTCTAAAAGATAAAATAGCAAGATTTGAGAAAAAAGGCGGCGTACCTGTTCCACGAGGGAGGTTCGGCCTGGGGGCGCCGCCACCAATTGAAAACAGGCAACCACGGAAACAAGGAGAATTGTATGGGAATCGTATACCTGGGCCTTTCAGAGGCTTTAGTGGGGGGACTCCGCCCATAAGCAGGTCTGGGTCACCACTGGTGAACGAGCAGAATGAGAAGAGGCGTTCGTTTTCCTTTTCCAGCGTTGATTTTGCAGACGGCGGTAATTACGCTCCTTTGACTTCACCGAGCTTTGCATCCCCCCTAGAATTGCCAGTCCCCACGGAGCCCTCCCTGGCCAAAACTGCGTTGCAAGTGCAGCAAAACTCGTCGGAATCTACACCTGACACAAAAACTTCCGATATTTTTAGTACACCTTCCTTAAACCCAGACACAGCGCCTTCTGCTAGTAATGATATCGCTTCCCCTGCCCGCAAAGGGGAAGAATCATGCGAGGCAGACGCTGATTCCTCTACGTCAGATATTGCGGGTGGTAGTGCGAATGCTTCTATAACGTCCTCGACCGACACAGAAGAATCTTCTCATACCCTCCCAACTCCACCTTCATCACCAGAGGCTTCATTCACCCATTCAGAGTCAAATGCACAAGGTGGTGCCGATATCATCAACCTTGCTCCACCACTCTCGAAGGGTCCTGGTGCAGCAAGGGGTCTCCCAGATGATACCCCTGTGATGGCGATCAGGGAGTTGCCCATAGATGATTCGATCAAGCAAATCTCTGCTTCGACACAATCCCAAGGGACAAGGTCGAGTTTGGAAAGCGAGGACGTGCTTCCTGCGCCAGGATTCCAGCGCATCGTTGCCAACGAATCGGTGGCGCCTTCCCCGAGTATAACTTCTAACCGCAAAGCCTCGCCTATTGTCTCGCAGGAACCACAAATCACCATATCGCCCCAAGAGTCAACCCTCATATCTGATGGTTCTGTGAAATCAAGCCAGACAACTACACCACTTACGGGCAAGCCCGCGTCTGAAAGGCGCAGTTCCAATGATAGGCTTCGTGTTGGTGGGACGGGTAGTGACCGCATTTCTGGTTCCCGTCGTAGCTCAATGATCCCCATCAGTGTTAATAGTGGAAGTTCCACCGCTTCAGAGCGGAGTGTCCACACGTCTTCAGCTCTTCAGGAGAATATCCCGGTTACCGACCCTCTTGACAACTATCTCGGAGGCGATACACTAAGAACGCCAGCGAGTGGCAAAGCTAGAAGTCTTCGCTTACAACAACCAGAATCCCCGGCGGCTAGAATCGCCTACGACATGCCTAATCTATCAGTGGAAGACCATTCCCAGTCCTTGATGCTGCCCCAGACATTGATCACATCTCGCAGCACAGAACTTCTGTCCCCACCTTTATCAGCAGGTCCAGGCTCTTCTGACAATTCTACGCCTTCCATAAATGTACCCTCCCCTTCATTAGGCTCGGTGGAAATGAGTCCGATTCAGCTTGCACAAGCGCATCGTGTATCGCCGGCCACAGGCCGCGGCGTACCCATGTTTATTCCTCCACCTGTGTCAATGCCGCGCAAATCAGACTTTGTCTTCTTTCCCCCCACGCCTGAAGCCGAGGCCACAGACTTTGGCACTACCACAGCGCAACAGCCCATGCGCTCCCATTCCCATCCGACGCCATACGTTCCTTGTTCCGCAGATGTGGATGCCGCCACAGAGGATCCGAAGGCGAAGTTTACTGCCGTGGTGCACAACAAGATAAAGGAGCCAGCCGTGTCCTCCGCACCACCCTTACCACCTGCTACACCCCAAATAAAGCGAGTACGCCAATCAGCTGTGATACAGCCGCTCGCTAGCCCGGGTCATGGCGAGTTGGCGGCTTTGTTAAACCAGGCCGCCCTGCTGGAAGACATTTTAGCAAGCGACACACCACTCGGTGGTGCCAGCGATGAATCCCTGTCTGCAGCTTCGTTATATGCTATGGCTGAAGCAGAGGAGAGGAATAACGTTCCGAAAACCCAAGCTCGTCCCAAGACTGATGGCTCAGGTGCAAAACTCAAGCACACATTCTTGGCTCCTCTGTCCAAAGCCAAAAACATGCGTCGCAAAGAGCTCCCAACTCCTCCTGGCGATACATCCACCAATCAACCGGAGGGGCCTCCACGTATTTCTCCTCTCAAACTTAATCCAGAGTCCATGTCGAAAATTCCTGTGCTTTCCGTATCTGGCCTCCCTGCGGCAACTGAGAGGGCGCCGGAAGTACCTCCAAAATCGCCTCCTTCCCGTTTCTCAGGCTTCCGCAGGTTAGGCAGCAAGTCACGAACGGCAACTATGGTACCTGGGGGACACTCCCGTCAAAGCACCTCGATGTCATCTGAAATATCCTCTGAGGAATCGACATTTCCTGGTTCTCCCGCTCAATATGCCGAAAACGCAGTGGGTGAATTTGGGCAAGGTGGAGGCAGCCAAGGCCTCTCATGGCCCTCTCTATCCCCTAAAAAGAGTGTTGGGAGCATTGGCCGTGCAGCCTCGTTTGCTGAGAAATTGTGGTCGCGTGCTCGGACGAAGTCCAGCACAAGTTCATTGAGTTGTTATGACATTCCAGGTAAGTGACCATACTGTTGTGATTATGAGAAGCTCCGATACTTAGATTTGGGTTCAGATCATATGATATCCGACTCCATACCGGAGTCGAGAGCTTCATCGATTGGTCCGCCTCCGTCAGCTGCTCTCCCTCCAATCCCCTCGGACCCAAGCGATCATGCGTTTATCATCCCAAGGTCTTCGTCAACGAGGTCCCGAGATAGGCTCCCTTCACCCCTGCACAAAGAGTCGCTTGCGCGTCCCCTGCTACCTGAGCTCCCGTTCATGTCTCCAGTCACTCAAACAGGGCCACCTCAATCGCGTTTGCAGGTTCAGGGTCAGTCTAGTTCCACGCGAAACTCACTGCTCCCTGATTCTAATGATTACCGCCCGTCCTCATGGATGTCCGCCTCATCTGCAGGGTCCATCCTGCCCTCGCCTCTATTCGACAAAGACATATTCGATTCTTTCCCTTCTGTTCCCGAGAGTAATTCAGCCCCTTCATCCTCATAATCTCCAACGAGATATTAATCCTGCTGCTGCCCTCACAGTTTCCTTTGACTCCTCTCTGCTTTCATCTGCTCTCCATTTGCACAAGGCGCCAACAAATACCAATCCCTCCTCACTTTACAACCCGCGCCCTTCAAAGTAGAGTGGCGGTTAAATACATGGCTGGTCCTGCCAGAATCTGAAAGAAATGATTCTTTTCGTACTCTGGGTTAAAACCGCATTAGCTTTCGCGTAATCTACTTGTACCATATGGGCTGAATGGTCAAGCGGCCCATGCAGCCCCGTCTGATTTCTAGCATACCAATAATCACTGCGTATCCCCCAATATTCCTTACACATTCGGACGTGTGAGGTCGCATGTGAGAGGAACCCCAATCCTGACGTGAATCACAATGCAGGATTGAAATAAATACAATACGGTTGATACAAGGCACTTCAACTCTCTACGACCTCTCTATTCTGTCTGATTATATTTATAGAGTCGGGATGTGAGATCAGCACACTACTAGTACCACTTTGCCTTTCACCACACTGGATTCGAATAATCTTTTCAAGGACTGCTATATTACTCAATCATTAAATCCAGTTCATCTGTTCACAACTCAACATTTCAAAACCAAATCCCTGTTTGCATACAGCTCTATCACAATCCTATTTGTACTATCATCGTCATAACGGATTACAAGAAGGTCAATCCTCCTAGCACTCAGGGAGTTAAAGGCGCTATATGTGTCTCATAACTACTAGGCAGTGGCTCATACAAAACTCCGTCTCGTTCATGGCCTTCTAGTCTCAATCGTCTGATATGGTCATCGAGCATTTGAAACTGTTCCTTGACCAGCACATTTCAAGGCCACCAGAGGTTGACATCTGCATTACCGGACCAACATCGGTGGAATGGAACGACGGCTGCTACTTACAGTCCGGGTATACATGCTCCTGAACGGTTAGTAAAAAATAGTGGATACTAGTGTAAATGCAACCGTAGACGTTGCAAAGAGGTGTATATCTTGGTACTGAGCTAGATGTAGTCATCAAATACGGCTATTGAGGCGATGCTTGTTGAACTTGGAAGGGAGCGCGCTCGACATTGTTACATTGCGGGATCTAGCTGGATCTCTTGAATCGGGCACTTGTTGTCAGCCTCATGCAGGATTGCGCCTGGAGCTCAACTTCGTTTATAGTGCCTGTCTGATTGTAAAAAGTTGTTGCTAACAAATAAAAAATAAATAACCCAAGTTAGCACAAACAATCCACCTTGTGACAGACAGTAAATCAGTACCCCCTTCGCAATCGCTCATTCTCATCCCTAAGCCGCTGATTCTCCTCTCTCAATTCCTTCAACTCCCCAACATACTCATCCATCATCGTCCGCAGCTCCTTCTTCCACCCACGGCCCATGCGCACCAGGTCGAGGTGCAAGCCCACCATCTCCACCTTGTTCTCCTGGTGAAAGTCGAGCATCACGTCTCGCACAATTGTGCGCAACAGATCATGTGCTGGGCCACCGCCGACAACACCTCCAAGGGGAGACGGCCGCATCGGCGAGGTTGCCCAGGACTGGGCCGATGCACTTGCTGGGACGGCGCGACGCGGGGAGATTTGCATCGACAGGTCCTTCTCCTTCATCTTCGAATTTGATCTTGGCTTGTCACCCTCTTTGTCACCGTTGCTGGCGTCGTCGTCTTTGAATCCAACGGCCTTGCCATGACCTCGATCTTGTTTTTCCTCAGGTTCGCCGGCCTTGACCCATGCGTCAACTTCTGGTGTACCGAGTCCTAGCACGCTAAAACCCTTGGGACCCGGTTTCCTAGCTGCTACTGGAGTAGCAGGGTATGTATTCATGTCTGGAAGATCTGGAGACGGTGTACTGCTTCGTGAAATAGATTTTGAGGTCGCCGTCGGAAGGGGGGGTACTGGTGGAGCGGGAGATATGTCGCGCCGTGACGTTTGTGTTCGAGAGGATGAGGTAGTTCGTGTTGAGCGGGCAGAGGCGGGATCTGAACGAGCGCGAGACGCTGACGATGCAGTCCGCTGACGCACGGGAGGGCGTGCTTGCGATATGGACTCCGTTGTTGGATCAACGCTCAGGGTTGTAGACGACTTTGTCGCCCCCGAGGATTTGGAAGGGATAGTCCTGGCCCTACGAGGCGCTTCTGCTGCGGAATTCGTTGATAGCGACGTTTTGGACGCCCTGGCGCTGACTGCTGATATACTTTGCGGGGATTGCCGCACTCGGGTCGGAGGAAGAGGGGATTTCGTCGGCGTGGGCTTCGTAACAGTAGCCTTCACAGTATTCATTGTTGCGAGCTCCACTGAGGTCGTAATGTCAGCTCTTATTAGTCTGAATGAAAGGCGGCTTACCAGAAAGATTACTAGCAGTTTGACCGTTCCTATGGGGGTCTCTTGCAGGAGAAAGGGCCTTTTTCTTGGGTTCCTGTTGAGACGCGGATTTCAAGGGGGAGCCAACCAAAGACTGCCTCAGTGATGATGGCACGCGACGTGCAGCCGGGGATACGATGGGGCCCGTTGTGACAGTCCGGCTGCGCGCAGGCGATGGGCCCGCTTTGGGTGTAACTTTCGTGGCAGATGTTGAAGAACGTCGGGAGGCGCTTGCTGCCTCGGTTGTCGATTGTTTTATTATGTCTGATGCGCTTTTGGCCTTTTTCTGAGAGGTAGTGTTCAGTATTTATATCCGACACTGGGGAGCTTACACACCTGCACACATATAGATACAATCTGATTCCCCGTCTCACTAACAACAACTGACTTAGGAGCCTTGTCCAATGCGCGAAGGTCGGTGATCAACAGCGTCCCCGTTTCTGTTCCGAGGTAGATTGCAGCGCCCTCAGGTGAGAATCCAATAGAGGTAAGGGGCACTTTGTGATTCAGAGTACGGAAAATGCTTTGGAAAGCTAAGCCATTGGTGTTTGCTTAGCATAAAAAGGACATACCCTTTTTCCTTCTCGAGATCAATCAACGCTACAAATCCATTCGTAGTGGCTACTGCCACCAATGTTTTGCTGAATGGGCTGCAGGCTACAGCCGAGATGTCCCCTGAAGATGTGCTTGGCATGGGAATCGTCTTCAAGGGTCCTGAAGGCCGTGTTGTGTCATAGATCATGAGCTGTGTCCCAGCGCCAAGCAAAAGCCGCGTGCGGGAGTGTGGGTGGAAGACACATGTTGATATGGGCGGTAAATTGGGCGGTAGCCCCCGCAGAACTGTGTGTGATCCAAGGGAGAGATTGTGGATGTGAGCTGAACTTGCAGACGTGGACACCAAAAGGGTGTTATCATTGGACAAAGAGATTGAAGTTATAGGTCCTTTGTGGGATTCAAATGTTTGTGTTATCGTTGGACTTGATGTATGCTCAAGGACATAGATTTTCTCTCCTGCACTGAAGACAAGAGTTCCTTTATCCTTTGCCAGGATGTTGGTGATGTCGCTCTCCCCCGAGGTGCTCCATAATTCTGACAAGAGGTTCGAACCGACGTCGTATTGTTGAATAGTCCGGGATGAGGCCAAATAAAAATAGCAGTTATCCGTTGACCATACACCCGAGGTGGGAGGATTCGGAAGAATGGTGCAAGATGGCACAGACTGCGGCGCTTTCCTCAGCACATATGGGTCTATTACACTGAGAGTATCTGTTGCCGTGATTCCCAGCATAGCTAGAGGTGGTAAATATCAACTGTGACGATTTGAAAACGCCAAAACCGCGTCGCGACACGTTCACGTGACATTCGTGTGATGGGATTTATGGTAAATTATACCAAAAATTACATCAGCAACACACAAAGGGGATAATCACGATGACATGATGGAATTATTGACTGTCATTTGTGGCTGCGATTTCTGAATCCTTGATTGATGGGCACCTGGAGTCCACAACAACGCTTACAAGTACCTGCGCCATCGACAACTCTACTCAAGAAGAATCACAAATTATAAGCCACTCGGTGGCATTGGCCCAATGGCAAATGCTGCAGCAGTGCTTGCTGACATTGCTCCTGCCCCCGAGCCTCATACACTTTCCATGCCGTACAACATAACATTCAATCTTTCTTCCATTCTGGCATTTTTGCCATCGAGGATCTTGGCACGTATGAGAAAAGGGATGGAGTCTCAACTCGAAGCCACCGTCACACAATTGGCGGAGGTCGACTCTTGGGCAATTCCGAGCCACTCTCAAACGCATGATATAACCTCGACAGCCGTTCCAATGGCACAGCCTCCTACATCGGCCCCAACATCTGCTATGGAGCTGTCTGCCCCTGGTCCCTTAGGCTTTATCACCTCGGGGTATATGCTTGGGCTTCTCATGATGGTATGTAGAACGTTTGATTCGTCCCGGACTACCTAATTTTCAAATAGGCGGTCATATTACATCGCATGCAAAACATCATCATCCCATCAAGAGTCTTATTCAGGCGGACCTCAAGAATGCGAATGAGAGGGCGTCAATCGTACCGGCAAGCAATTCTGTTTTGCCGGCTGTATAACTCCCTTCTTCCGCTTGACTTGTCCAGCACTTCCACCCGCTTGGCTATACATCTTCCAACCCTTTATTTTCTATCAAAAATGATGCTTCTATGGTCCTTGCTGGTCCTCCAGACCTCTGACCTCCTTCCCGCATCGTTAATCGAGCAATGGAGCCCCTCATGGGGGCATTCCTTGCTTTCTTGGAGCAGGGGACAGCACATGGGAGATATATGCTGGTCGACGTTCTGTGCTGTCTGCGGCGCGTTTTGCGTGGAAGGATTTGTGAAGGCATTAGATGGAATTGGTAGCGGCTTCCCATTGGGGGGTAATATGAATCCAAGCACGTCTCCATTCAATCTGGTATGTTTCACCCTTTGGTGGAAATTGGCATCCTCATATGTGCAAATAGGTTGGCTACGCCTTCTTCCTTTATATTTATTCCTCTCCCGTCAATCACACATACCTTCCGAACAAGCTTCCCAGCCGACCAGATATGCACATTGTAATTGCCATTGCCATCCCTTTGTTACAGGTATTTTGCCCTTTGGCTTTCTCCTTGGCATCATATGTATTGATTTTCTATAGTTGACCATTTTCCATTTTCTCTCTGTTTCAAAGCGCCTTTCAACTCATAGGCTGCTGCCCACCGCACTGTCCTCATTCCTGTCCCTTGCACACTACCATATTACGCTCACTTCTCGTTACCTTGCAGCTTCGTCAACAACCTCCGTGCCATCAACTCGAGCCCACAGCAAACTCTATTTCACAACAATTAGTGCCTTTTCACAGCCCGACAACGATGGGGGTACAGTTCGAGCCCTTGTCTTCCCGTTCCCGAACTATATTCCGAACATCTTTGAAACATTGCTCATATCGACTATCCTGTTGACTGTAGTGTTGAATATTTTCGTTCAACTCTTGGTGCGGGGACGAGTCGATCGAGTGTTCAGTGGACTTGGCTTATCCCTGGCTACAGGTATGACGGCTGTTCCAGCGCGAACTCCTCAGCTCACATCCACATTTAGATGAATCTGGTTCAAGTTCTTTCCAATTGCCATATGACGAAGACTTTGGGGTACTACTTCTGCGTATGGGAACTGCAAGTCTAGAAGCTACGGGATTGCGTGGATGGAGTAATGAAGTTGCTCCGTTACCAGCCCCCATCCCTCTCCGCCGCAGCAATGCCAGAGGTATTGCAGCCGGGCTTGATTATGGTACTGTGCAGATGGGACGGACGGGTGTGGGTGCTGTTACTGCTGGCACACAGTCAGTCAGAGGGAGCAGGCAGAAGTTGAAAGGCTTCAACAACGAAGTACGCAAGGTGGATCTTAGCCTCGGTGTGGATGAGTCTAGGTCCCCACGCGGGTGGCGGCACTGGTTGGGGGAGCTATCCAAGTTTGCCTACGCATTGTGGGGTGTTGTGGTTGGGGCAGTAGCATGGACCCGGGATTTGGCAAGAGGGCGGAAAGACGTATGGAGGCTTCTTGAACGACGCAATCTGCGATCCGAGGCTTCTGAACCCACATCCGGAGACGAGATGGTGGACAGCGACCATGATGGGGCAAATGAAATGTTGTATGCCCGGTTCTTGAACAATGAGGCGATAAGCGATGACGAGGACGATGAGGCGCAACTCTCGGAAGATGATGATGTCGATGACGACACCGAAGGAGACTCTGAAGAGGGGGATAGTGACATCGCCAGGCTTCTTAGGGATGCGATGGGGAACGATATGGACCAAGATGACAAACGTAATGGTGAACTGTTACTTGCGCACCTGTTCCACGGCGCTGGGACTTCTCGTGCTCCCTTGACACGGCAACGCTGGATGAAGCTATATGATCAGGCAGAGGGAAGGGCAACTCAAATGGGACATGCAAATGGGTGGGATGAATCATGGGAAGAAGCTTCCCGAGAAGCTCTTGAAGCCGACGATATCAATCAGGAGAGGGACGGTACTGCCCGGAACTGGTGCGTCATCTGCACCTCGGAGGGCAGAGAGATTATCTGCTGGCCTTGCCGGTGAGTTGATATCTCCAGGATCTTTAATTATCACTGAAATCTCGACAGCTGCTTGGCTATGTGTGATCACTGCCGTGAGGCCCTGTCTGCTAGAGGGCCATCCGCAAAGCATCGGTGCCCTTGTTGTCGCCAAATGTGAGTTCAGCTTCACTTGCCCTCTTCAGTGTGCTGAATTTTGGATGGTTTATAGGGTTGAAGGCTATTCCAGAATATATATCCCCTGAAAGGTATTGTAAATCACAACAAAGAAAGAGTACTTGCATTGTAATTTAAGGAAGCGTAAATTCAACCATAGACGATCTGCGTGGTGGCGGACTTGTTCATATTTCTTTACTCTGAATGAGATCTTGAGAGACAAATACTGCATCATGCCCAGAATAGCGGCAGATTCCTATATTAGTCAAAATACTTTTCGCCACACAAAATGTCAGTTCATGCGTAACCAGACGCTTTCGACGAATTACCCTTCATTCCTTCTTGGCTACAAACCAATCATCTAGACTCCAATGTTCTGGAGGTATTAGCTTATCAATTCTTTCCGTAACGCCCATTCAGCCCCACGCCTGCTAGATTCGGGTTTCATAATGGATCAACCATTGATAGCTTGCTGGACAAAGAAGACGTGTCGCTGGAAGCTATCCTTGATGAAGACGACCTGTTACAGGAGTGCAAAGCCCAAAACACACGGCTGAACGACTATTTCGAGCGGGTGGATGTGCTGCAGAAGCTATTGGGATATGTGACCGGACAAATAGAAAACGAGGAAAAGGGGCAATTCAAGTGCGTTTTACAGTGTCATTCTACATGGAACCAATGGCCTAAGATTCATATTAGATACCCGTATGTGGCCACGGAAGTCCTGTGTAGTGAGATATGGTCGATTGTCGAAACGTGTGTTCATGAGCAGCAAAGGCTGCTCGTCCCCTTCTGGGAGACAATACTCGACAGGCCGCCCGAAGACATGAAGACGCAGCTGACCATGGCCTCGCATTTCGCCAAGATCAACGCTGTTTTCTTGACCAAGAAGCCTGTGGAGGTGGGCACATGCAGTTCTACCCCGCGTCTATGTAACAGCCCTTAGGCACCCCCTCCTCTTCCCAGATGTTTGCTTTCATTCAGGCCCAACCCCAGATTGTCGAGAGGCTGTTGCGGCATGTGGAGACGCCGTCGATTGTGGATCTACTCGTCCGCATACTCCAGTTGGATGAGCAGCCAGGCGGGGGTGGCGTACTTGAGGTGTGTCTGTCCCGCACCGTTCTTTGAAATGGGGTTCTGAACCTATCGCTAGTGGCTCTCATCCCAGAATCTAATGGGCCGCCTCACAGATATGCTCTCACCAGAACACAGCGTGGATGTTCATACGGTCGTCGCCGATCTCATAAAAGGAATCGTCTCAATGGCGACCCCGTCTGTCAACCTAACAGAGGGCCTTCAAAATGGACCAGTATCTAATCTATTTGCTCGGGAGCTTGCTCACAGAAGTGCTATCTCAAAGCTGGCCTCATTCATCCTTCACGAGTTCGGAACACCTGCGAGCGATAATGAAACAAACAACACCCCGACAGATAAAGACGACATCAATGCATCATTGGGCGAAATACTACCCTCCCTGGAATCTTCAGTGTCATCCGTCGTCAACTCCATCTCCGTCATCGTTGAGCTGATACGAAAAAACAACTCTGACTTTTTCGAGCCTTATCTATTTCATACACTGCGAACGAGGCTCATACAAGTACAGCAGCAAATGGATATGCAGGCTAGTGATTATCGGGGAGCACTTGAACAGGCGATGTCGGAGATGGTCGATAGGATGGGGCTGGTTCACCTTGGGCCCATCCTGGAAATACTATCAGGACAGCTAGAGAAGCTCCAGGGCTTTTTGACCAAACCAAGATCGCTGGTGAGAGATTCTCCTTTGTCACCTTTTCATTCATGAGAGATGACCTGGTTTAGGTGGGGTCGATATCTACCACGATTGGGCCTGTTACGCCACTGACACTTGAGCGATATCGTATCTGCGAACTCTTGGCCGAATTACTACACTGCTCCAACATGACCCTCCTGAACCGACCAGCCTCTTATAGTACCCGTATGTACGACACACAAGGCCGGTTACAGGGTGGCCTGGCCGGGTTGGAAGACTTGGCGCAAGTTGTGTCGTCCACTAGTACGGGTGGCAGTCGGGATTATGAGATGACGGATGAAACCAGGGACGAGATTGAACCAGCATTGGAGCTCCCGATCACCGGCGCCTCGCACGACTCACCCTCACTCGACTCTGACTCTGACATGAGCTCGGACGACGAGCCGGGAAGCTCTGATGATGATGCGATGGAGGAGATAGCGATGTATGACGAGCCGCAATCGCAGCTAGATTTCTCCCCGTTTTCGCCACCCCCGGACACGACGACAGCGAATTCGCAGCTCCCTATATACCTCTCGTCGCCACTTGATGTTTCATCGTCTCCGGTTAGCATTAGCAGCAATGATTCTGCAGGATTGCAGAGCCCATTACAGGATGCAGACACCCTTCCACCACGCTCTGGTCGGTCCTCGCGGCGGAGCTCACGCAAGACCACTATTCTCGAGAACTCCGTGGATGCTCTGATGCCAATAGGCGAGCAGCTCAAACATCGCTTTATTGACCTGAATATCCTGTCCACGTTGCTGGTATGTATATTATTGCCCTTTGTGCAGATGAAATGTTCTAATCAGGTGCTCAGGACTTGTTCTTCGAATATAGCTGGAACAATTTCCTGCATAGTGCTGTGTATGATCTACTCCACCAGGTCTTGACGGGGAATGTGGACCGAGGCGTGAACCGCGAGCTTATCGTCAGCGTCTTTCGTGATGCCAAGCTGATGCATCGGATCGTCGAGGGCCAGAAACGAAACGATCTCGAGAGGTGAACAACTTGAACGCGTTTGTGGAAATCGCAGATACTGACCTATGACTGCGTGCAGCGACCGGCCCAAGGGTGTCCGACTGGGATATATGGGGCATCTGACGCTCATCTCCGAGGACGTGGTCGCAGCGCTGGAGCGGTTCCCACCCGACCTCCGGCTGCAGATCCAGCAGTATGTGCCCGACCCGGCGTGGGACGAGTACGTGACAGGGCGGTACGACGAGACGCGGAAGCGCGACGCGCGGCTTCTCGGGGGCGGGAAGCCCGTTGTCAGCGCCACGGCGGCGCGCCCGGTCGCACGGTGGAAGGTCGACGAGGGCGACGTGCAGCCGGCGGTAGAGGCGGCGGCGACGTCTGTGGATGGGGCGCCACGGGGTGAGTTCCGCCGCTCAGGTGGGTTTGGCGCGGTGCGGAACAGTGCGGACTTTGGGCCTGCGCCGATGGATGCGATGGACGACGACGACGACGATGATGATGACGATGTGCGGGACGAGAACGAGGGCAGCTCGCGTGCACCCCATGTAATTAGTGCATCTCCTGGCCTGGATATCCATACTGATAGATCTTCCACCCCCCTAGTTCGCGCGATACCTCGCGCAACAGATCCATGCTGATCAGTTCGGATCATCGTCGGACGACGACGACGACGATGAGGGTGGATGGCTGTCCCAGTCGCGGTTTGGGCTGCGTGGGCCCTCGCCCGTAGCCGTGCCCACAGGACACCACCAGCACGCAGGCGCAGAACGGCGGCCGCTGGGCATGCAAGACTTCGAGGCGAGTCCCCACCATGGGTCTGTTATGTTGCGAATGACTGTTATGTGCTGACTTTGCGCCTTCCGTGTTCCCTCTGCGGCTGTTCAGGATGCGTTCAACCCAGGTGGTATGCATAGTAGTGGTGGCGGCAGCGGCGGCGGCATCAACAGCCGCTCTGCACTCGAAGACCCATTTAGCTCGCATGATGATGTCAGTACCCCCCCCTCTTCTCTTCTTTCATGCCGGCCACTGATCGTCCTCTTCCCCGTCATTTGCGTCTTGGCACATTGCAATCAAAATCATAAACCACTACCTATCTATATATATCGACAACAACAACCCATCAACTACACAGGACTTTGGCCCTTTCTCCGACCTCCCAACCGGCAGCGGCAGCGGCGCGTTCTCGTCGGACCCATTCACGTTCTCGTCGGACCCATTCACGTTCTCGTCGTCCTTCTCGGACGGGGACATGGAGGACGCGTCGTTCGAGAGCTTTGGCGAATTTGGCGAGTTCCAGAGCGCGGATGGTGGGGATGGCGTTACGTTGGATGGGCTGGGTGATGATGGTGATGATGGTGATGATGGTGAGGGGGAGCTGACGCCAACGGCGGAGAACTGGACGATGGCGAGCGGCGCGGGTGCGAGTGCGAGTGCGAGTGCGGGTGCGGGTGCGGGTGGAAATACCGAGCCAGCGCAGAGTGTACCTGTGGCGGGGACCCTGGGGGATGATGCCAAGCCGCCCCCTCCCCCTCCTACTTCTCGTGCAGCCTCATGAATCAACGTTTTTTTTTTGGACTGATTGCAACTTGTATCTTATATACGGGGTTCCCTTTCACACACTCTCACTGTCTTGCTCTCTCATTATCTTTTCATGATACATATGTGTAGATGCACAAAAAAATCTACATCTAACGTATCTACTATGACACCCAGCTCCCAAGTCAAGACCCTCAGGCCTCAGGGTTTGAACTGGTACCCGCCCTCCCTCGCGACAACACCGAAATCAAGGGCGAGCAGCTGCGCGCCTGAGGCATCACTGAGTGCACACTCGATTTTGTCACCTGGATGCACGGCACCGACGCCCGAGGGTGTGCCGGTGAGAATCAGGTCGCCTTCCTGTGTAGTGGGTGTGAGTTAGGTAATGGGATTGACGAGGTTGGAGAGATTGGTGCAACGAAATGGAAGCGGAAGAAAGGGGTAGAAGGAATACAAAATGCGAAATGCGAAATGAAGGTGAAAATGGAAACGCGACATACGACAAGTGACGTGGAATATGGTTTAACGTTATAGAGGATGCGAGGTTGGATGGGGGCGGGAAAGGGAAACCCAAATGAAAGAAAGAAGACCCAAGAATAAAGGAACAGCGCAACGGAAATGCAAATGGAAACCCAAACGGACCTCGAGTGTCATGATGGACGAAATGTGCGCAATGAGGCGCGGGATGCGGAATATCATGTCTGCGGTGGTGCCGTCTTGTTTCGTGATGCCATTGATCTGGTTATGGATCAACATGTGTACGGGATGCAGATGAATGAATGAAGCCAAGACGCAGCTCTTACACACCTTCAACGCCAGCCTGAGATTATGTGGGTCCACGACCGCCGTTTCCGGCATGAACCCACTATTAAGGAAAGACCCCCGTTGGAATCGCACAAACCTCGCACAGGACATGGGGACAGACGTACGCAATGGGTGTGAACGTGTCAAAGCCCTTTGCAGCGCTCCATGGGAGGCCCGCCACCTTGACTTTGTCCTGCAGGTTCCGTGCGGTCATGTCCACGGCCAGGGCTTGGCGCGCGTCACGTCCGGTTTGAAAGAGGAGGTGCGTGCGACGTACTGTATCCTGCGATGTGGGCTGCGGCGTGCTCCTGGGGGATGTCGCGTCCGCGTTTCCCGATGACGAGTCCGAGCTCGACTGCAACGACATGATTCAGCAGTCGTCCGACCTTTTCTACATTGTATTTGCTATAAACCTTCGTGGTGTGCAATGATGCCCTGGGGGATCTCGATGTTCCCGCCTGAGGGGAGGTAGCTCGTCGTAGGCTTGAGGAAGAAGAACGGCTCCTCTGGTGTTGCGTTCTTGAGTTCCTTGGCGTGGGCAGCGTAGTTGCGGCCGATGGCTACAATCTACGAGGACGATCAGCGGCTAGGTGGCGTATGTAATGGAGGTTTCTTACTTTTCTGCCTGTTCTAGCAAATGAAGCCATGAGAGAGATATGATCCTACGGGCTGTGGTGCTGTGGGTGAACCAAGCCTCTTTGTTTATCTTGGCGTACAAATATGTTTCGGTATATTTGGATTTCCCCGGGGCCCGCCCAACTTGCGAAAGCGGAGGCTCTCAACATTTAAATGCAATGTCCACTGATATGTTGTTTTTTTGCCGCTTCTCCTTCCTCTTCTCGAATGAAGAACCCCGCTTATCGAGGATGTCGCTGTGGCGAGGAGGTTCCTCGAGAAGCGAAAAAAAGGGCTCAGCCATCTTGGCGTTCTCAGAGCCGAAGGGCTAATCTCTTGGCGCAAGACCACTCAAGACATGCCAACAGCCGCCCAGATGTCCTTGGTTTTCACTTACGACCCATGTATATAAACCCAGCATGGTAGTGGCGTCTCAAACCCACTATCATCACCACGGTCCCTTTTCCCTATCCCCCCGCCGCACTCCCTCGACCCTCGCGCTTCAAACGCCATCTGCACCGCTGCCGTTTTATATCCGACGTACTTAAATGCCTACACATGATAATACCTCTGGGTGCGTTTTTTTCCACACTCGCTTATTTTATTTTTGTCTTCTCACTACTTGCTATGCCGTTCAGTCCCAGCTCGGGGCACCTTGGGACTGCCTGGGAGATCGCAGTCGTTTCTGTCTTTGGTGTGTGTTCAGCGTCCGATGGGTTTCACACCGCTGACTGATGATGGCTGCCCCTTGCAGTGCTCCTATTCGTGATCGTCGCGATCGTGCTATTCTACATCCACTACAAGCGACGAAATCGGCATGCACAGATGCTGGATGCAGAGTTGGCCGAGAAATCGGACGCTGCTGCTGAACATAATGCACGTGCAAAGAGATCGCAAACGTCACTGACCACGGTGCGTTGCTTGTTCTCGTTCTTCTCTTGTAACTTCATATTCAACTGAACTTCCCATAATGCAGCCGAATCCATCGGCGTCATCGTCCCCACATTACAAATACAAGACAAAGTCATATCCTAAGAACGACACCCCCGTGCACAAACCGCCACGGTACTACTGGCAAACGGCGCAGCCGCGGTAGACCTGGTGTTCTTCTTCATGCCTAATTAGGGGGCCGTTCCGGTGTGTGTCCTGCTATTCCCCTCCACCTGTTTGGGCTCACATGGTGCTCATAGGACATCATCACCATTGTTGTTTTCTAATATGCCCATATTCCATACTGTATCATCATGTTGTACTTTTTGACATCTCTGCATTGCATCATGTGTTATAGCATTCTACCATACCTGGCATTGCCTTAAAAAAACATGACCAGGACTTTCTCTGTTTCTGCAGAACCCCCCTGCTATGTGCTCATTTATCCGCCTTTTTTGGACCCGAGTGCTTTGCTCCGTCTTGGGCGGCGGGGCTTGACTCTCCTACGATAAGATTCCGGTCTGGCCATTTTTGGTGGGAGGTATACGGGGCCTAGGCCACATGTGCTGCATCATGCCCGCAGTGATGAAACTAGGTGCTGTTGATTTGTTGAGGCGATAGGAGTGCGTCTAATGTGTGAGAGCGTCCAGTCGGCATGAACGATGGCTTGAATTTTTCCGCCTGTAAGAGGCGCTGGATGTGCAATTTCAAATTCAATTTGAATTTCATATCGCCACGACCGCCGTCATGTGACTTTACGGCCGAATTTGTTTTTCGGCCGGTGAAAAGCGACTCCACGATTGATTTCGAGTCAGGTCCAAAATTTCGTTCTTTCGATTTGACCAGTGACTAGGACTGCCAGCACATCTTCTCTTTTGGTTTTCATTCTTTTGTTCGTTGTTGAAGGCGTAGAGGGGCTCTCTAGAGAACATATCATTTCAAAATGGCTATCCCAGCTGTCCGCGTCCAGTGCGCTGCTTCCAAAGCATCGTCGTTCGTGCGATCCGTGTCCTCTGCGACATCCACCACACCCATGCTTGATGCAAAATCAAGAGTGCGTGAGCACGCCCGCCATATCAGCCGCTCGACAAATGTAAAGGCAACCCCTGCTCCTGCTGTGTATGTTTTGTTACTTTGGTTTGTTTTTAGCACATTTTGATCATGCACTCCAGACGACCATCACCAGCCGCAGGCTTCCAGCAGATCCCCACGCCCAACAATGTCCAAGTACCCTCCTCGCACATCAACGGCCCCGGCCCTGCGCCCAACCTCCCACTGGACCACACCTTCGTCGGCCTCTCTGGCGGGCAGATCTTCCACGAGATGATGCTGCGCCACGACGTCAAGCACATCTTTGGCTACCCGGGCGGCGCCATCCTCCCCGTCTTCGACGCCATCTACAACTCGCCACACTTCGACTTTGTCCTCCCGCGCCACGAGCAGGGCGCAGGCCACATGGCGGAGGGCTACGCGCGCATATCAGGCAAGCCCGGCGTCGTGCTTGTCACCTCGGGGCCCGGCGCAACGAACGTCGTCACGCCGATGCAGGACGCGCTCAGCGACGGCATCCCGCTCGTCGTATTCACTGGCCAGGTCGCGACGTCTGCGATCGGATCCGACGCGTTCCAGGAGGCGGACATCGTCGGCATCTCGCGCAGCTGCACCAAGTGGAACGTGATGGTGAAGGACATCGCGGAGCTCCCGCGGCGCATCAACGAGGCGTTCAAGATCGCGACGTCCGGGCGCCCCGGTCCCGTGCTCGTGGACCTCCCCAAAGACATCACCGCGGGCATCCTGCGCACGCCGCTGCCGTACCGCGCGACGACGCCGGGCGTGAACCTCAGACTCCCCGCGAACCCGCTGCAGATGCAGATGCTCGAGCTCCCGAGCGACGCCGCGCTCATCCAGCAGGCCGCCGTGCTGATCAACCGGGCGCAGCGCCCCGTGATCTACGCGGGGAACGGCGTGCTCTCCTCCGCGGCGGGCCCGAAGCTGCTCGCGCAGCTCGTCGAGCGGGGGAACATCCCCGTGTGCACGACGCTGCAGGGCCTCGGCGCGTTCGACGAGACGGACGCGCGGTCGCTGCACATGCTCGGGATGCACGGGAGCGCGTACGCGAACCTCGCGATGCAGCAGGCGGACGTGATCATCGCGCTCGGCGGCCGCTTCGACGACCGCGTGACGGGGAAGCTGGACACGTTTGCGCCTGCGGCGCGCGCGGCGGCGGCGCAGGGCCGCGGGGGGATCATACACTTTGAGATCCAGCCGAAGAACGTGAACAAGGTCGTCGACGCGTCGATCCCGGTACTGGGCGACGTTGCCGCGAATATGGCGGTGCTGGTCCCGCTGATCGAGCGCGCGGAGCGGAGGGAGTGGTTTGAGGACATCCGGCGGTGGAAGAGGGAGTACCCGTTTACGTATATCAAGTCGGGGGAGGGGGAGAGGATGAAGCCGCAGGAGGTCGTGGAGGAGCTCGATCGGCAGACGGCGCATAGGAAGGACGAGGTGATCATCGCGACGGGCGTGGGGCAGCACCAGATGTGGGCCGCGCAGCATTTCCGGTGGCGGTACCCGCGCACGATGGTAACGTCCGGAGGGCTGGGGACGATGGGCTTTGGGCTGCCGGCGGCGATTGGTGCGAAGGTCGCGGCGCCGCACAAGACGGTGGTGGACATCGACGGCGACGCGTCGTTCAGCATGACCGCGATGGAGCTCGCTACGGCGTCGCAGTATAATATCGGCGTCAAGGTCATGGTCCTCAATAATGAGTTCCAGGGGATGGTGCTCCAGTGGCAAGGTGCGTCTTCGGGTTTTCCCCCTTTTGTTATCCATAATGATTGATCATCTTTTTTCTCTAGACCTGTTCTATGAGAAGCGGTACTCTCACACGCGCATGACGAACCCGGACTTTGTGCTCCTCGCCAAGGCGATGGGCGTGCACGCGATCCGGTGCAGCAACGCGGCGGAGCTGCCCGCGAAGATGAAGGAGTTTTTGGAGTACGATGGGTCAAAGCCGATTCTGATGGAGTGTATCGTGGAGACGAACGAGCATGTGTTCCCAATGGTGCGTGTCCTTTTTTTTTGCTTGTTTGCTTTCTTTTTGGTGGTCTGTCTCTCATTTTGATTCATAATGAAGGTCGCTGCGGGCAAAGCGCTGCACGAGCAACTACTGCACCCATCGTTGGAAGCGAAGAAAACAAAAACGCCTAAAGCATAAAAATCCCGTTTGACGAAACGACAAAAACAAGGGGCCTTCCTGCTCTCATCTTCACGCGCATCTCAACGCTATCTTATCCATCCATGGTCCAAATACTTCAACACAAGCATTCAATCAGTCAAAAAATTCGCGTGTACCATCGGAAAATATATATTTTATCATCACGCCATTCCTCCCCCCCTTCACTAGGCCTGACTAGGACTCTTACATGGTTGCGCCTCAGACTTCCCTCTTTTCCTTTCCTCGCACATACCCGCCTGCCCCCTTTCTTCCTTTTCGGCAACAAAGACGACTTCAGCATCTGGTGTGATTACAATTGTACTATCTACTCCCCTCATTGGCAATTCCTTCACACTTTCTACCAATTTCTTCCTGCTTCGCCCCCCGAGAGACTTATCTTGCATACAACCAATCGAACATCAAAACCAAAATGAAACCAAAACCTGGGGCCATCGTGCATAGGGTTACAACACGGTCTTTTTTATTATTATAATAGAGGCCCTCATTCTGCGACCGTCATCCTTTTTTTTCCGTCTAGTTCACACCTTGCTTTTTACCTTTTCTTGGTTGCTTGGCCATCTATACAAGAAAAGGCGGTTTTGACACCTTTTCTTGTTCAGTTGCAGAAAAAATGAATTGTGTATAATCAGATCCTTGTTATGTTTGTGGGTTTCGAGGATTATTCTGTTGGGTAATTCAGATGAGAATTTGAGTCGTGTGCTCATCAATAGGTTGTTCTGGTAGCCCAGGAATCGTAATCATTACGCGCAGCACGCTAATACATAAATAAAGATCGTCGCACGGTAAAACTAGAACTATGGACGATAACATATCAGCTTCCCTGCACCAAATAGACGAAGAGAAAAAGGCATAACAAAAAACTCAAC
>JASFDG010000048.1:48974-65251 GCA_036937095.1 Phaeolepiota aurea
AAACTCACCCTGATCTGATACGACCCGCTCGCCTTGGTCAGGTAGCGCACCCACTTGACGCTCTGGTACCCGCTCTGCTCGAACACCTTGAGGAAGCGCACAATGAGGCCTGATGCGGTGAACATGAGCACCTGGAAGTCGACGTCGATCGGGGGCCGTGCCCAGACCTGGCGGTGCGTCGTGCTCGTCAGGCTCGCTGTCCCAGTGAGCGTGCACTCCTGCCCGCCCTGCAGTCGCGCCATTCTATAGTGAAAAAGTTTGAATGTGAGTGTGAGTGTGATAATCGTTGTATAGGAAAAGGAAAACACGCACTTCCAGATGACGACGTTCTCCCCGGGTACGTATTTGGCTTTCCCCGTCGCGGCCTTGCAGTCGACGGTGGTGGTGTTGAGGGGCGTGGGTATGCGGAGCACGACGTTCGTCGCGGATAGCTTACTGTTGAAGTTCGTTTTGACCGTCACGGTGTACGACACCTGGCTCGTGCCGATCTCCGTGACACTGGTGATGACGCGAAGTGGCAGTTTCACGTTGGACGTGGAGCGGTATCTGTTTTTTTTTTGGCGACCCGTCAGAAGAATCTATGCGCGAGGGGGGAAGTGTGTAAGAACTGACCGCATGAGCTCGAATTCGCCATCTGGGGGTATGAAGCTGATGGTTCTGGTGGCGTCAAAGTCGTTGAGCCGTACACACTGGTGGAACCGACAGTCGTCAAGCTCAACAGCGTCTGACGATCCCTTTTCACTTTTATCGATGACCAGCTTGTCGTTCAGGCCGAACTTGCATTCGGGGGTGCCGGAAAGGTATGCACGCATTTGGATGTGGCCGTCGACATCGGCTCGAAGGACAGTGCCTGTGGAACCATGAGGGTCCCCTGTTGCGGGTGAGAATGATAAATAGACGTACCTTTGGCGCTCATGCTGAGATTGACAACCTCGACAACATCCACGAATGCCTCGTTCTTCTTGTATTTGACGTCCCCCCGCCGCCAGCTTGTCGCCCCCGTGGCTTGACTCGTAATCTTGGATGATTCTTCCTGTTTGTAAAGGAATCAACATACAGATTACCTCGAACGCTGTCGACTACACATACTACTGCAATCGCCGAGGACACGACACTCTCCGTTGTGATGTATGACTTGAGAGTATCGATTTCGCTGTTCTGCGGGTAACCAAAGTCGTTGATTTCTAGCAGAGGGCGTCATATGGGCAAAGCGAGGAAAGGAATAGTGGAGTTGCGCACCATCAATAAGTTCATAGACTAGAACAAAGTTGTTCTTTATTGACTCTTCGTCGACTTTGCCAAAGTATGATTTGGCGATGTTAATGAATCGATAACAATATTCGAACACGAGAGCGGCGTTGACATTGGTCCTTGTACAATATGAACATTCTGTGCCGCATTTCAAATCGTCAAAGAATACACACTTTGTGACCGCGACTACGTAGAGGTTGTTGATCCTGACGTGGAAGAAGCTTGTGGAACCCAGAGTGATGATCGGTGAGCGTACATCGCTGTTGGACACGACTTGTATCCGGAATACATCGGCAATAGAACGTCTGTATCGCCCGGGTTGAGTTATAGAAACTTTAGAGTGGAGCGAGTAGATCACACTTAAAATCGGTGCGGTAAAGCCTGGAAATAAGAACCTGTGGTTGAAAGTCAATACCGCCGCGTCATTTACAGGGTCCAGCGTAATCCAACATACCTCCCCCTTTTGGTTGAAAATAAAGAAAGCCTGCAAGTACAGAATAACAGTCAGCTTGGGCACAGTTGAGAGATAGACGGCATACGGAGATCATGGTTTATTCGACGGGTGAATAGAGCACATGACCAAAGTTGCATGAGCCATTCCCACAACTCTTTTGGCGCAGTCCAGACTTAACGGGTCTCTTAAGCTTTCCAGGCACGTCCTGGGCTTACCACAACCTTGGGTGCCATGACAGCCCTTTCCGACGCTTTATCACACTTTGAGTGTATTTTCTTTGACCTATCTTCATCGGTCTATCTTCCCAAGCTTCAATGCAAGTTCTCAAGCTACAGCAACATCCCCTACAGGAATTAAACAAGTGCAAATCATTTGCTTTTGAAACGCACCCAGACAGCCAAGAGCCTTGTTCATGTTCACTTTGCGACCTCGCCCAGCTTTTCCAAGGCCAAAGGCCCACTGTTTATTACCCAGGACCCTCCGCAGTCAATTCGTTTGGGAGCATCATGATGCTGAGAAACCCGTTCTACAACCGTTTCCAATGCGAAAAGCTTGGAATGTCTATTCTAAATCGATTAGGCTATCATCATGCCTGGCCCTTGCTTTGTAGGGTGATTAGTTGGAACTGATCCCCGCAATGACTATCGGTGTATACCCTTACTGGCGGCCAAATTGAATTCATGACGACGTCCGTAAAGCTCGCAACCGGCCAAAGTCAGCGAAGGGCAACATTTCTGTCATCCCCCATTTCCCAAAAACGCGGACGCGAGTGCTAAATTAACGCTATAATAACGCGAGAATGCCAGTGCGGTGGCATCGCGGCGCTCCCCCCGTCCTTGCAGTTACCAAGAGTATGGTCGCAGACCCAACTCTTCGGGTGAGGTACGCTGCTTTCGCCATCAAGCTCGAGGCAATTATAGCAGCCTGCTTTCCCCAGTCATCACATAAATTTGTCTTGATATCGGCATCCGTCGTCCCGGACATCTTTATTTATCCAGGCGCTGAGCAGACCTCCGTTTGTGCAGACTAATGTCCGAGGCGTGGTCACGCTCCGTACACCAGGTTGGTAGTTATCGGAGGGGTATTTAAACTACTTATCAACGTGTGATTACATGTAAGCCTCACCACAACCCGACTTGATTTTTTCTAACCCAAAATGCTTACACTACCAGCCGTAACACTTTTTATCGCTTCCATGTCATTTGCGTATTCCAAAAAACTAGCGTGGCGGGATACACAGTTTTTGTTCAGCTTTGGCGATTCGTATACCACAAATGGTGACTAACACATATTCCTCTTGCCATATTTTGACGGAATAGTTCAAAGGATTCAATATTTCCGCTGGGGTTACTTCTCAAGCCTCCGGAGTGGTAGGCATCCTCTCCTATCTGTGGTTGCCGCTTCCTGCTCAAGAACCCACTAGACATCCGCCAATGGCCTGAACTGGATCGAATTTCTTGGTAGGGATGCAGCTGCTTCTTGTCAAAGCTCAGTTCCGACCATGCCGACCCCCACAGCGAGGACATACAATGTTACAAACACGCAAGTAAGAGAGTCCTGATCTTTATTCTATGCACCATTGATTGTTCAATTGCCCAGGTTTTCGATCTCGCATCAAGTGGTGCAACAATCGATTCTGCGATAGTGCCACCCAAGAAGAATACGGCGATGTAGGTCCACAACTTCATAATAGGTCCACCTCCCCTTACTGGCTCCATTTTCCAGACCTTTAGTTAATCAAGTAAAATCATTCAAGGAATTTATTGCTCCAAAGCCACCAGGCGTTCAGTGGGACAGCTCTAATTCGCTTTTCACTGTATGGATTGGGATTAATGACATTGTGAGTTACGCTCGAGGGCCTGGAGTCACGGCTGAAAGTTGTTATAGGACTTTTCTTCCACATGGGTACGCATGTGTCAAGCCTGCAAGGCTTTTGGCTTATGTCTTTCGAATCAGACCAATGTTTCATTTCCAAGGCTTTACACGACCTTGATGGATAGGCTTAACTCACAGGTGAGGGATTGCGCACAGAGTGAAGAGAACAGACTCACATAACGAATGCGTAGCTGGAGGAATTACATGCATCCGGAGCGCGGTCATTCATGCTCCTCACTGTTCCTCCAACAGAACGAGCCCCAGTCTTCCTCTCACAAGGGCCCTCCATGGTCGCTAAAATGGGGCCATTAGTGACGGAATACAACCGACAACTCGTCAACATGGTCAAGCGTTTCCAAGCTGAACACAGGGATCTCGATACAGTCACTATCTTCGACTCTCAGCCCATCTTCAACACACTTTTGGATAATGCGCAGACACTTGGGTTTATCAACTCTACCGGCTTTTGTGAAGCGTACATAAACGGAACTCCCGAAAGAACTACCCAGATTGATCCATGTGCCCCCGTCTCGAATTATTTGTGAGTTGGGTTCTCTTTTACACGGAATCTGTCCTTATGCAGGACCCTTTTTCCAGCTGGCTGAATGACTTACATCCTCTGTTTACCGTACATGAGTACGTTTTAGTGGTTTTTTTCTCGACGGCACTTCTGATAAACAAATGCTCCAGTATCCTCGCCCATGCTGTGTCATCTGTCCTTAGCACACTGCATTAATGGATGAAAGCGTTTTCACCTAGACCCTAGTGCGAAGCTGCTCGTCCTCACTGGCGCCGCGTCAGTGTCAGTTGACCACATATATACGCAGAAGATAAGGCCATCAATTCTTTGACCGACGAGAGCAGCAGATTGCGTCGACTTTTTCTCATTGAAATCCTAATTATAACAGATACTTTCCCAGCCCGGACTTAATGCTCTCTGAAATGCAACAGCGAGCGGGTAATTCTCGGAAATTTTTTTCGCTGTCTTGAGCTTTTAAGAGGAGTGTGGACGGCTTTTAGCTATAATTGCACCGAGGTAACGTCGATTCACGTTGCGGAAAACGATGATTTCCCTGGTTACTGCATTGTACCTCATCTCCCTTCTCCAATTTTCGACAGCGGAACTCGCCTGGCGTGATACGAAGTTCTTGTTTACGTTCGGCGACTCGTATACAACCGATGGTGTGTCATTCAACTCTTCACATTGAATGTCTCTAACCCATTGGCCATAGGTTTTAATATCTCGGCGGGCATAAATTCCATTGTCCCTGGTTTTGTCCGTCCCCTTCTGACTGGTATTGAGATATAACTAAAGCATGCGCAGACATCCTCCAATGGTCCAAATTGGGTACAGTCTTTAGGTGGATGTCATCCCTATTCAGTTGCCCCATACTAAACAATCTATTAGGTGGAACCTTCAATGTGACCAATACTCGAGTTAGCCACGTTCATTATAGGATCTTTCTCTAATATGAAACAATTCCGCACGACGTGATCAGGTGTTCGACCTCGCTTCTGGAGGTGCAACAATTGATGCAGCCCTCGTACCCCCATTTGAGCCCACAGTCTTGTAGGTGCCCACACCTTCGATCACTCGATTGCCAGGGGCTCCCATTAACGCCGTACTGATCACAGCTCTATCGCAGATCAATCGTGGATCAGGTGTCGCAATTCAAGCAGATCCTCGCACCAAAGCCCGCGGGAGCCAGCTGGCAAAGTGATAACTCGCTCTTTGCGTTCTGGATCGGGATAAACGATGTTGTGAGTAGCGTTTGTACAATAGGATTGTACCCCTGCCTGATCAAGAAATACTCGTACAAGGGTAACTCCTTTGGCTGGGTATGTGTGCGGCCCTTATGTCCGCCAATTTCCAGTAAAAAATTGTATTAACCATGGGCGACGATGTAGACCAACATAACTGCACCAAAATTTTACACAGTCCTGTTGAACCGGTTAACTACTCAAGTAAGGTCTCAGGCGGAAGGTTGGCTGGGTTTAACGTTGATCCTTTTCTAGCTGGAAGAGCTTTATGATAACGGTGCACGATCTTTCCTGTTCCTCACCGTTCCCCCAACGGACAGGGCCCCCCTATTCCTCCAGCAAGGCCCGGCAGTCGTCGCCAGACTTCGCCCACTGATCGCCAACTACAATCAACAACTCGAAGAAACCGTAAAACGATTCCAGGCCAGGCACCGAGATATCAACCGAGCAACGGTCTTCGATAGCCAGCCCGTGTTCAACACGCTGCTCGATAATGCAAAAGCACTCGGATTCGTCAATTTTACCGGGTTTTGCGATGCGTATCAGAATGGAACACCGGAGTTGACAACTCAGATTGCGCCTTGCGCTCCTGTGTCTACTTATTTGTGTGTAATGTCATTGGCATTTTGAGGGCCCAGAAACTGATTGGGTTAAATTTTGACAACAGCTGGCTCAACTCGCTGCACCCCCTGTTTACCGTACATCAGTATGTGGTTTGCGCTTGCTGGCTGGGTTACCTTTTCGTGCAATTGATCTTGAATATATGTAGAATCCTTGCAAAGGCAATATCGACGACCCTGAGTACATAAAAAAGGGACTGCGAAATGTGGGGGACTACATATACTGAGACCATATGGGAGAGTACAAAGAAAGAATACAAAATAAATTTAAGGTGTCCCCAGTTTTATTGGAGCCATTACCTGTGTACATGCATCAGTCTCTCGGACCAATGAACTTGGGTTCTTTAAAATAATTGATAGATCAACAGATGTGGGCTCAACTCCAGCTGATCAGACAACTAGATATGCCTACTCGTAAACCATTTTATCATGAGATTCCACCTGCCAAGAGTCAATTCCATCACAAACACACCTCAGGATTCTTGGGACCACTTCTCCAGCACTAGGTGTTGGTCTGAAAACAGAGTTCATGCCAATTGCGGGGGCCGGGATGGTGATAATAACAAATTATAAGGTAGGCAGCATCCACAACTTGATCCTATGATAGACCTGTGACATCTGGCTTAGTATCAGACTAGACTCTAAGATATAATCTATTCCCTATTCTGTATTCTGTCCTTCCCATAAATACTAGGACATACTTAGACTAGGAATATAGCATACAAAGTCCTGAACCCTTACTAAGGATCTATAATCATTTAGTCATATAACCTTATACCATACTTAATATCTACTATCCCTAGACTAGTGAGCATTGTTGAGTATATGCCACTGGCTACACAGTGGTGTTTAGATTGATCCCCACTACCCAGCATCCTTTGGTTTCCTATATCCTCATGCAATGTGTATCCTAATCCTGCCCTCATTGATACTGCTGTTGACTCTTGTGTTGTATTTTGACGGTGCAGTGATGGTCCTAGTCAACAGCACCATTGATGACCAGTTTGGAGACCTTATAACAGGCAAGAGGCCTGTATATGCTCCTCCATTCACTTGGGAAACTCAGGATTGCACAAGGTGTGCTCTCCTACCAGATACCCACCAAACCTATGCTGGAACATATACGGCTGCAACATTCATTGATGCCACTATGAGTGCGATGAACATATCACTAGGATTTAATGGTGCTTTAGTCCATAACTCTGCTACTTCACCTTGTGCTGATACTAACATGTCAACTGGCTCTCATAGGAACAGCAATATATGTTTATTTTGTCTTGGCTAATAGGGCAGGTGTGGGTATCACTACAAGGAGTGACTGCAATTTCTATCTCGATTCAGACACACTGGCAGCAAGCCTTCATCACACTCCAAATATGGCCACCACCAATTTCCAGTATAATCAATTAGTATTCTACCAAACAAACCTGACTCCTGGCCCACACTCTCTTTTGATTTCAACTGCAAACCTCATGTTCCATTCTTACATCAACTTTGATTTTGCAAATTACACGTATGCAGCTCTACATCTCATTGTGATACCATATTGACAGGATCCATTATGCCATAGGTATGATGATGGCACCGTACCTGCCAAGAGTGCCTCACTGGTATCATCAGCATCATCAGCAAGCACAAGCACGAGAACTGCCAGTTTATCAAGCCCAAGTGGCTCCCTGATACCTCTACCTCCACATGCCTTCATGGCCGGTCCTATAATTGGGGGGGTTTTGGGTGGTGTACTTGGTGCCTTAGGGCTTGCATTACTCTCTCTGCTCTTTTGGCGCCAGCACCAATGGGCAAGGTGTAGGTGGAAGCGGGCTTTGGATCCTATGCCAAGACCTTTTATCCCCCAAAGTGCCCAAGTGAGCCATACCAGCCTGCATGATTTACCATACCCCACCGATCCCCACGTCAGTGGTGCCATGCATCAAATCAGTAGCTCGTCCCTCACACAACCAACCTTGGCACCAAACATTGGCCCAAGATGCAAACCACCATATCAAGGGAGGCAAGGTCTAATTCATGATATCAGCTATAATGAACAGTCGTCAATTCCACTCCCCATTGTCAGGATGGTACCGGAAGACAACACGGATGTGCTGGGCAGGGGACAGCTCCAGATGCTCAATAAACAGATCAGACACTGGCAATTACAACATGAAGGTCATGAACGAGCCGGAGCTTCGGATGAGCCACCCCCTAGTTATGATGGATATACCACGCCAGGACAGAGTGAAGGACCAATGTAACAAGTTCAATAAAGAACAGATGGGGCATCGTTGGAAGGATGCTCTCTCATCCTTCACTCCCTCTTTTACACTCACTTGTAACATTAATGGGTTTATCTACCCTCTCACCACTCCCCAATTTTGATTCACTTTCGATTTGCTTCATCCGCTTCCACTTTTGTAGTATCATATTTCCTACCGATTTCTACATGGAAGGGCCACTTGTCATCATGTGCATCTAAACAAGGAAAATGAGAAGAAACAATCTGTCTATTTCTTTTCCCATAACCCATCTTGAAGTATCTCAGTCCTGGGTCATTCCCTTTGCCAACAGGCGGTTGAACCATTTCAGGAGACCTTCTAGCGTTGCAGCTCCAGGTTCAGATACTAAAGAATCCCCACAAATTCGAAATGCCACCGAGCATACATAAATCCGAGATGAGGCAGCCCCATGCATCTTGACCCGGTGCGCATGGGACATGGATACGTAGTAAAAGGAGTTGCAGAGGATGATGGATGGGTATATCACTATATAGTGCAAGGCGAGCTCCAACCGAACAAGCCTGACTCCTGGCTTATATTCCCTTTTGATTCCGACTGCTAACCTCACATTCAATTTGTATATCAACTTTGATTATGCAAAAGCAACCTACACGTATGTAGCTTTACACCTTGTGATAGCTTGTTGACAAAGCACCGGATTCTCTAGTTTACGACGATGGTCTGCGTGACGCTGGTGGTGGCACCCCGCCGGCATTCTTCACAACTGCAACAACCAACTTACCGACCAGACTCGAAGCAGATCCAACCCAATCAGTTCACTCATTGGCAGCCCAAGCAATCGGCTCATTCGCGAGCAATCTAAGTAGTCTAACCATCCCTCCTAACCAGCTGGCATCTGCATACACCCGTCCAACACCCCTAATAATCGGAGGTGTTCTCAGAGAATAATCAGTGCCTTAGCACTCATGTTCCTCTTTTGCTTCTACTAGCGCAAGCGCCAATGGGCACATAGACGAAAGTATCTGCTAAAGCATACTCCACCAAGGCGTCTTTTTAGGCTAGGTTCTCGAGCGTGCTCTAGATGCCATAATCCGAACCCCTGCCCGCATACCCATTGGCAACCGAAGCCCAGGCGAACACCAGTCCCTGGATTTGCTCGAAAATGCTATGCACCAATCCGATGGCGTGCAGGAAAAGGTGAACCAGACATGGCTCTAAACAATTGACTTCCGATTTATGCGGTAGATATTGCGGTTTCTATCCTATAACATGGTTGAGCGCAGGGTAGTAATAGACTTATATTTGAACAAATACTGGCTTTCGACGTGATGTGTTCGCCCAGGGGAAATTCCACTCTTACTACGCAAACCACTCCCATCCTACCCCACCCCGGTGTAACTCACCACCCTGCGGCTCGTTCATCGCCTTACCATCCTATTGAAGAGAGCAGTCAAATCTGAGCTTTAGGTCAGTCTCATGCATGTCAAAATGCCAACGCTGGGCAATGATAACTTCCAAACAAGAATGCGACTGCGGGGTATGTGACGAAAAATCGGTGCAGGTCATTAAATGAATGAAGCGTAGATCTAGAATACACTCAGACTTGGGCACACTCCAGAGGGTGCTTCCATATCGGGCAACATCAACAAGCTAACATGCCAAGACACTATATTGCACTATATTGCTCAGCTTAGCGAACCAGGTTGCTTCCTGTACCCATGCCCTTAGAAGTTCATCCTGACGTGCTTGCCATTTGGCTTCTAAGGGCTAAATATGTGAAGTGGCCAAGTACCCTGGATGGCTGAGCGGATAAGGGTCGTGTTTGCTTGGTATGGTATCACACACAAGGTTTGAAGTCTGCTGCATGCAGGGTTAGGCATGTGCTGATGAGCCAGAGCATTTCCTTTACTACCACCATTACCACTACCACCACCATCACTACTACTCACAGTGTCTAAATGGCATCTTCGTATCCTTCAGCAACCAACCCTGATAGTCGACAGTTGCCTCCGGGCTGGATAGAACAGTACGATTCAAAGTGAGTGCAAAGCTCGACCTATGCTTCTACACTGGGAAAATTTCCCATATGTCTTGCGATCGTTATCTTATCAACGATGATGCTAATTTAGCGCTCCTCCCTCCCCGTCTTCGCAGTTTCCGAGCATGGTGAGTTCTGAGCTTGTATATCTTGGATAAAAATAGAGATCCAACTCGATTTGCAGGTTCTACGTCAACACTAGCGCAAACCCACCCGTAACGACATGGACCCACCCCTCGGGGCCAGCGCCCGCCCCACCCCCTCTTCCCACAGCCTACTCTGCTCCAGCGGTGTCGCCCTACACCTCAACTACGAGCCCAGGGTTCCCCTCTCCAGCGTCGCTGAGCTACGGTGGCAGCGGTGGACCTCCCGCGAGCTATGGCAATGACAACAACACGGGCTCGAATAGCCCGTACGGGTACGCGAACCCGCAAGGCGACTATGGCGGCAGCACTGCGAAAGGCATGGGTGTAGGTGAGTCGTCGCCCAGTCAATATTTATGTATGATCACTCATTTGATGCAGGTGGTTTGGTTGGGGGTCTACTTGGAAAGAAGTTCGGCGGGGGTGGCAGCTCGAGCGGCGGGCACGGCGGGGGTCTGCTTGGTGGGCTCAGCGCGCTCGGGGGCGGGGGCCATGGCCACGGTGGAGCTGGGCCTCTCGGTGCACTCAGTGCACTTGGGGGCGGGAGCCATGGGAGCAACAGTCATGGACACGGTGGGGGAGGTGGGCCCCTCGGTGCGCTCAGTGCACTCGGGGGAGGGAGCCATGGGGGCAGTCATGGACACGGTGGGGGAGGTGGGCCCCTCGGCGCGCTCAGTGCGCTTGGGGGTGGGAGCCATGGCGGACCTCAACAAATGATCTATCAGAAACCGCACAAGAAGCATGGCGGCATGGGCGGAGCTGGGATGCTCGCTGCTGGTGCTGGTGCTGGTATCCTCGGTGGAGTCCTCCTTGCGGATGCAATAGATGATAATTATGGTGGTGCGTTTTTTTGGTTGCTGTTTGCTTGAAGAAGGGTGGACAAACTAACGATTACATGAAATAGGCTTCGATGATGATGCAGGAGGCGACTTTGGCGACTTCTAGAGGACCTAACACAGCTGCTGATATCTTTCTATAACAACAAACTACCCCATTGTGGCGATCAGTCCTACATATACCTCTCCTTATCGGATCTAGTCAGTCTATTTCGATTTTATGTTTCTCGGTAGCGATCAGGATGCAACTTACAGTCTCTTCGTGTCTTTATTTTCTGGTTCCTTGGATGAAGATTCTGGTGTCTTTTTCACTATACATGGATACCTTTATACCTTTTGCTCAATGTACAGTATTCGATGATGAGTTCATTGTCTTATTTGAGGACGTGGATATGGAACACACAAATCGGTTAAGGTGATACGTACAAAGGGTTTTAATGAGTCCATACGCGAGAAATACAAGATGCTTGAATGGCAAAATAAGAACAACTTCAAGAAATAGACAAGTGTCTAGCAGATCCTCAGAACAGGACCGCCCAATCCAAGGTGAGGTCTGAAATAGGTACCTGGCATACCTCCGAGTCAGCTACTCAACTGCTACTCAGAGCCGTGCTCCCAGGACATGATAAAATCAGGAAGCTTCCAAGAGAAGACTCCAATTGTAACTTTGACACCGTTTCGAAGCCCCGAGATGTACGCCACTTGGACTGGTCCGGACGGCTGTTAGTTAATTCGGGATCCGAAGCAATAGCAATTCGAAGTGGAGCTTATGGGGCTACACCGTACTTGAGCCTTGAGGTCGAGGGGCAAAAGGCCGCGGTATGTGGTCTTGAATGGGCTTCTGGCCAAATGCCCTGCGAAGCCAACAACAATAGTGGTAGAAGGTCCAAATGGGGCACACTAATACTATGCCGACTATACATACCCCCCAAAACGCCGTCAACTTGAACTACAGGGCGAGCCACGCGGCGCTACAGCCGATTGGCTTGGGGGGCTCGCACTTGGCGGGTCAGGTGGACTGCCTTTTCCTGAAGTCGGGGAAGCACTGATGATGTCAGGCAGACCGTCATCTTGCCTACGTTATAAAATTATTGGCCAATAGCCCATCTTCCTCAAGCAGATACCCGATGTGGTGGCAATGCCGCTTATGTGTAATTCGCATAATCAAAATTGATATAGGGATGGAAGTCGAGGCCCGCAGTCAAGATTAAGAGAGTATGTGGGCTATGAGTTTGATCCGTTTGGTGGAAAACCAGTTGGTTGAAATTGAATTCAGTGGTTCTTAAATTCGGCATATGGTTATAGGATCCTGACAGGACCGAGTCGATGTAAGCCGCAGTGACCATGTGGTAGCGCCCCCATCATTATTAGCCAAGATGAAACAGACAAAAATTCCTGATTCTATTGGCGGAAGCGTCAGTGCATTCATGAAGAGCAAGATGATATGGTACAAGCAATGAAGGACCGTCGAAGTTTAGTAAAATAGACATCGAGGCCATCTCGGGACCACGGAATGTCGCGGCCGTATACGTCGAACTAAAGGCTCGATTAGTAGGACCAGGTATGAGGGAGCAGCTGTTGCACTTTGGAGGGTCCCAGGCATCAGATGGGGTAGATGTAGGCTTTTTGTTTGTTAGTCGTGAATAGTACGATTGACGAGGACCGCAGTAAGCATATATTGGCAGAAATTGGAGTAATGCCAGTGAGGAGAGCACTGTATATGGTGATGTGGGGAAAGCCTTTGGGTGATGGATGCGCTCTGCGTGCTTATTGCCAAGGGCGGCGCATGTATAATGCACCCAGCAGAGGTCTCAGTCCCCCTTCCATCATGATCAAAGTCAATATTAGGCCGCAGTTGCCAATAAACCATTTTGAAGAGATGTCCGAACATTGCACAGAGGTGAGCTCGAGGCTCAGATGCCGCAGGAGCAATAAGTACTGCCAGTGATTGGCCGCATGGACAGACACTGATCCTCATCATCATCTGGAATCGCGCCGACTTGAAGTCAGAGTGTGTTAGTAGGGTCACTAGTAGTTCCAGAGCCTCTTCCGAGTCCCAGGATCTTCGACCTGAGTAACATATCGCTGCCTGGCGGAATCGCTAGAAAAGAAGTACGATTTGATACATTCGCTCCATCCCTCGGAGCCCATCGTGCAGTACCCTAGTCCCACGTTGGCTGTTGAGCTATTTCAATTCGATCTTCTAAAATCTAAGGCCATACTGGGTATTGCGACAAGTCTGTTTTCACCATCGTGGCCAGGCGCAAATCGATTCGTTCTAACATCCGAAGTAGTACTTTTAAAGTTGTCGGACAACCTCGCTCCTGCCAAGAGGTTCAAGTTGCATGTCATACATTCAAGCTGCACAATGACGAAGGTCATGCGTGAAAATTGGCTTTAGTCCTAGGCCTGTGGCCTAGCTTGTTGCCTTCCGTCCGAATCTTGAAGTGAAGCTGGTGAGTTTCGGTGGGTTTGGATTTGGTGTGTGACGGTCGAAACCGATGGTGCTGGTATTCAACGTTCAACTTTTGTGGTTGCCCAATTCCTTAGAGTCGATTCCCGGCTCGTGCCAGTGACGTCGCGGCGGAGGTTACACATCATCCAATCATCTACCAAGGTTGGTCATGAACTATTTCAAGAGATATCCTGGCAGTGCATAGGGTTAAGCTGTAGGCTTGTATTCTGCAGCCCGAGAGTGTCTGGATGGTCCAGGGGCTGGTCAAATATGAGGCAAGTACTTCACTTTCCACGAGTCGCAATGTTAAACCCGAGCTCAGAAACTGTGCACGATGATAATCGTTCTTGGACAACTTGCCTAATCTTGGAGTGCTGTGGTAACCCATTCAAGTTCCAGAAGACCTCTGTTGATGCAGTTTTCTGTGCTTCGGTGGTCACATCTGACAACGAACATCAGGGTTATTACCACCACCACACTTATATTTTCCCAATGTTCACCGCTCCCTGCTCCTCTCCCAGCAATGTTCTCTTTTATGTTCACCTCCCCCTCAGGTGTACTGCTTTGCATCTTCGCATTATGTTGCGACAACGCGTTCGCCGTCCTACACAATAACACTATCGATGACACACTTGGAGATTTCATAACGGGTACAGTCCCTATTTACGCTATATCCTCCTGGGCAACTGCAGGTTGTGGAGGGTGTGCCCTCAAACCAGGCCCAAATCAAGCCTTTGGTTCTACTTACACCGCTGCGACATTTGATGGTCCTGAAATGGGCTCGATGTATATATCAATGAGTTTCAATGGTGCGTCGTCTCCATCATCTCGTCCTCATGCTTACGCTGGGACTTGTTCTGGCTCAAATAGGAACGGCAGTATATGTCTATTTCATCCTGGCCAATAATGACGGAGCCGGTATCACGACGAGAAGCGACTGCGACTTTTACATAGACTCAAAGCTGTCAGGAAACTTCACCCATATGTCGGTTTAACAACTACGAATTTTAACTTCAACCATTTGGTGTTCCACCAAACAAACTTGACTCCTGGCATGCATTCTCTTTTGATCTCAACTTCAAGCCTCCCTTTTCACTCATTTATCAATTTTGATTATGCAAATTACACGTGAGCATGTCTACACCTCGCCTCTGGCTGGGTTGCTTGATAACGATGTAACTTAATACCCTAGTTACGATGACGGTCTTCCAGACGGTGACACAGCCTCGTTGATACCAGTGACAAGTGCCCCAATTACCAGTAGTTCGCCAAGTCCAAGTACCAGTCCAAGTACCAATCAGCCATCTGGAAGCTCTCCTGTTCAAACACCCACAGTTTCGGTTTCGCATGCCTCTATCGTTGTTGCCATAGTTGGGGGTGTTCTAGGTGGTGTGGTTGGCATCTCGGGGCTCCTTTTGATTGTCTGGCTCGTCTGGCGGCAGCGCCAAAGGCTTTTACCACCAAAACCCACTTGGGATCATGCAGCGAGGCCTTTCGCTGTCCCAATCCTCAATTTGATCCACCTTATTCTTACGACTTAGCCATCGCCTCCCAGGCCAATCAAAATCTATTTAGCTTCCTACCCAATTCCTCGCACCTCGCTGATGCGAACCCTCCCTCCGAAAACGCTTCTGTACAACAGGTTGGTAATTACCTGGCCTCTGATATGGCTGCGGCGGGTAGCACGAGAGGCATGGCGGAAACTGATACCCATTTCTGCTTGGTGATGCCTATTTCGTCTGCATCAGGAGTGTCAAGATACTCGCACCCCGCGCCTGGATCCTCTTCTCCAGTGCCCGCAATTGACAGCCTGCATGGCTTGCAACAAATGCCAATCTAAAGACTGGAGCCACTACGTCAAAGGCACCTCGACGCCAGCCACAATGAAGAATTGCCAACAGACGGCAGGTCCCTTGCTGGAACTTTGGATAATGGGGAGCGGATACGAATGCTGTATGATTGGATTGGACGACTGGAACGTGAAAGTAGTGGGCGAGCCGAGTTTTCGAACGATTCACTTCCTCCTGTTTACGAGACAAATTCTCCACCACAACGACATTGAACATTAGATATATATCTGTGTTTTTGACCTGAGCGAACAGAAAAGTTTCCTTTTTGATTGTATGACTTTCAATAGCTGCATTATCTCACTCATCTGCGTGCCAGCTCTTTAAACACAACTTAGCATGGGTGGGCTCGAAACGCGAGGGCAACTCTTTAGTATGCAAGAACAGATGCAGAATATCGGCTTGGATCTAACGTCTGGCGGTCGCTTGCTCTTGAGTCAAGCAGGCGGGGAGGGCAATGGCGGCAACGGTGGCTCGATACCGAACTTGATCGGTCATTGATGCACCAGTACAGCCCGACAAGAAGTTTCACGAGAAATCCAGGTAGGTGCAAGTTATTCGTTTCGTATTTGGCTGGAGGAGTAAATATTTCGGAGCCATGTGACCGTTCTGTTCATGTGCCCATGATCATGCTGTGTGTACGTGTAACCACGCCGTCCTTCACCCTGTTGAAGGGGTTATACGCGTTTAACAGTCAACGAACACAACACTATCACAATGGAAAGCGAACTCACCCCAAGACGTTTGGTTCAACAACTCATCT
>JASFDG010000049.1:0-74695 GCA_036937095.1 Phaeolepiota aurea
CGCCTTGAAGCTGTAATCTTCCAGTCTTATTCAATTCTGGTCCGGGGGTTTGGAGATCTTGTTCTGTCGCTCCTTCTTTGACAGTCACCTCTGAACCCGTCGTACCATTGCCGGTGTTCCCTTCCTCTCGCGAATGACTGATCACGAACACAACAGACCCAATGCCGACACTGAGAAGTATCAGCGTGGCAACAAGCCGCCAGTGTGCTTGGATGGTATGGATGAGCCACGCGGAGGTCATACTGGGACGAAGGTATTCGCCAAGGTCCCCAGGTATCTTCCTGCCTTACGAGGGCTATCAGGCTGTAATAGCTCTGATTGAGCGCCAGTGATAAGAACCATGTATAAGAACGTGATCAATTGGGAAAATGATGTAAGGGCAGTGCTTGAGCGCTTGAGCCACCAATAATGCGACCGCTTCTAAAGTCCTTGTCATATATTGAGTAGTACTCCAAGGGAAGAGGAATTTCAACCGAAATTGATTTACTTTTGTCCTGCCCCGTTCCTTATGTAATAACTCAAGCCGGTCTGTTGCGGTGCCCTAGAAACCTTGCATCACAACTTTATGGAGGATCGCAACAATGGAACCTAGAGAGATAGCTCACTCGCCACGGCCGCCACATAGGACCTATCTTCGGGCGTATCTTGATCGACCACACTTTCTATCTCACAGGCTTCCTAGGCTTTCTGATGCTTGGTTGAATCAAGTCCAGAATTGCGCACCTTATACAAAAGAAAACAACGATGTTCTTGAATTTCTAGGCGACCGCGTGGTCAACCTTGTATCCGCGCTTATGGTGGACAGAATAGCATATAGCTATGAACATCAACTGGTACGCCATCCTTATCTATCCCGAGATCGATCCGCACACAGAATTGTCTTGGAACAGATCGTAGGACGACTGATCACGAACAACGACACTCTAGGGCGCCTTGCTTACCAACTACATCTTGATCGTGGCGCCCGCCTTTCTACTTTCCACAGTCAACAGATCTTGCACTGGGACCCTTGTGGCAACGCACGTTGTCCAAAGGTCCTTGCGGACTTGTTTGAGGCATACCTAGGCGCAGTATTCCTGGAACATGGCTGGGACACTGTTATGCAATGGCTCAAACATCTTTTTGTTCCCCTGATTGATGCCGCTTCCCTTGACTTTGACACATGGCAAGCATCGCGCAGCCGCGCACTCCACGTACCCGACAGATGGATAGCCCCTGGAGACGAACCATTACTCAGGAATTATCAACCTTTGCTTCTCGATTGTCTGCTCGAGGTCTGGGACCAGCGACGTTTGCCACAAGCAGTCCTCCAAGCTCTTGATGCTCTCCCATCGATGACTTCATTCGCTTTTGCCGAGGATGGCTTTTTGATATCTGATTCCGACAAAGTGGAGCTTGGGACGCAGCTCATAAAGTTGTGGATCTGCCAAATAATCCTTAAGCAATATCCTAGGCTTTATTTAGCGCGTGCAAGGTCCGCACACCTCATGACGGTTGGCCACGTTCACTATTAGACCGCCACCTGAACATCGATGTTTTCTTCCCTACAGTGGGTTACCAACCTTTTGACTAGTGAGCAGACGTTAGGCTATCTTGGATACCTTCTGTCTTTGTCCCTGTACTTTGATTTTCGGGACCCTGATTACCGGAGCAACCGAACTATCAAATTCATGGTCCCCCACAGCCTGAGGGATATGTCACCCGCTTGGAAGGACAGAATATATCTTCGGAAGCTGTCTTTCGCTTTGACTGCCCTCATTGGCTGGTTCTTCACCCGAGATCCGCAACATGCTACCCATTGGGGGCTCACCTGGCTACGAGATATCGTTGTCAGAGCCCACGATGTTTTAACGACGAATGGGTATGTTTGTTTCATTCACCTTCGGATAATCAAACTCACCTGTCGACAAGTTTTTATCGACCCCGATTTTGATGCTTGATCTTGACAATGGCTTCCTGTCGTTTGTGCTTTGTATCCTCTTGATAAATTTGTTCTCCGCTCGCACGCTGCCCGTCTTGTGAGCATCTACACGTTGACGTTAGCCATCACTCGGACATCCAGGCCAATCAGGTAGCTCAGGTACCCGCACAAGGAAGAAATGAAACTTTCACACATGGACTTTACTCTTTTTCCCAGCGGCTCCGGATACAAGACATGAGCGGTCCTACCAAAACGTGCCAGCTCTTTCGTCGACTTTCAGCCAGGCACAACTTCCAAACATGAATTCTTCAACTGTTCAATGCTTACATTGGTCAGGATATAAAACTAGCGGAACATAGTATAAAGATAAGGAGAATAAAACTAACGATACAAAACAGTCTGGGATGGCAGCTATGGATACATGTCGAGTCGCCTGGCGTATCTATAGCCACGGTAAACGAAAGAACGGCAGTGGGTTAGGCAAGAGAAGTCCGGGCGGTGTGATAAACGAGTGTATGAGCCATGTCAATGGCTGGTGTTGCAGAAATGAGATGGGTGAGTGGTTTCGCGCTGTGCAGTTGCGGATGGGGGGACCCCTCTACCAGCATGCGGACATCTGTCTGCATGCTCCACTGGTCGCACCCCAAGGCCCACGCTTTCCGACGGTTTCACCTTCAGGTCCTGCCTCTGAATCACGGCTCTGATGTGTTGCGCGTTAGTGGGCGCAGCGTTGCCAGCTTGTCAATGGACGCACTATGTTCGAGACCGGCTCCTCGCGAGCTACATTGATTTCGCTGAGCGCAGCTGGGTCAACCGGCGCTGCGGATACGACAATAGCAGCTAAGGCGAATCAAACATCAGCAAGAAGATTTGATAGTGAGAACGCTGCGTGATACGCACAAGCGGCGACGAGGAGCAAGGTGAAGAATCGGAATTGCATTGTGAATAGAGAGTGTGTGGGTGTGTTTTAAAGGTAAAGTACTTGTTGTGGGTGGACGGTGGGCGCTGTGCAACTAAACGAGGGCTGCTGCTTGTTGCCTTATCCCTCCGACGATCCACCCTTTTATTGCCCTTGCCGCTCAATCGAAGAGGCACGCTAGTAACTAGATTCTCTTTTGGTTATGTTCCTAATCCGGCACCTCGTTTGACGCCTATTCATAACCTCGCCCGAGGGCGACTGATGTCTGATCACCTTGTTATGTCCGGCTAGTCTGTGATGCGTTTTTTATAGCTCTCTTCAATAGGATACACTCTTTTGACACACATATTATAACAACCGTCAAGTTTAAAATAACCAGCATCACGATGTTACCTCGATGTTATCTTCTCTGCGTGCGCACGACATTGTATTGCGGCTCACACCCGATACCTCTACGCCGAGCTTCGACGCCTTCCCTTGTTCACAAAAGGAGATTGTTGTGCATTGTGTGCTGCCACCCTTAATCGCCCTTTCAGTTTCCTATCGCACCTAAGTTCGGCTTGGTGGTGGTGATGACCCGGCGTCATTTCGGGAGCTGGTGGGATTGGATATACTTGTATTAGACATCGCTTTGTGTGCGCGCCCACACCCCCTTGTCACGGTCAGTTGTCACACACACACGTTTGACTGTGCTTGGCAAGAGTTGCCTTCTGACTTCAGCTTCAAGGGACCGCCAACATTGATCGTCGGAGCACAACTCTCTCTGCAATGGTGAATCCCGACAGGGTGGTCTATATATTTAGCGGGACACAACGAGGCGATTAACCCGCAGACTGGTAAGCACATTCTGATAACCAGACCTGACTCCAAATCCGCTTTAGTAGTCTTGATGACCACGAGCCACCATGATGAAATGCATCAGGGGCGCCAGCGTCTTATTACATCTAGCAAGATATAGTGTGGCGAGGGTCAACACGAGGATCCTTGCACGTGTTCTCGGACAAGGCCTTGTGGCTCTGGTTTTTTTCCTCCTTGTGTTGAGGCGCACAAGTGACTGGCTCTTTTGAAGCTGTGCCGACTTTGCTCACGGTCTCTGTTGCATTAGGTTCTCATCTGCAGTCGCAACCTCATTGCCGTGATCATTGCGCGGATACGGATCCCTCGAGGCCCGGCGACGAGGGTATTTACGGGAAAGGTAAAGTCACGAGGGTCATCGCAGGGTTGCCACTAGATACGACACAGAGTTAAAATGCACCTGAGCATTCAATTTTTTTGCAAGTTCAATTTTTACAAACAAATATCTAGTGATAATGCACATCGTCCGATGTATCCGATGGCGTAAGGTGATAAAGCGGGAATAGATAGCTATTGCATACAACGGGGTATACTAGAAGAAGACGAAGGGCGATGCTTGTAATACAGGTGGGAAGTGGGTGGTAAAACAGAGATCCCAAGGGGGCGCGAGATTTTAACGAGAGGATGAATGGACCAAGGCCATTCAGTGGTTGTCTAATGCAAGGAAGGACGGGTTTTGTTTTGGGACAGGCAGGTGATGTGCAATTGCGCACTACTGGTTTACCAGCATTTACCAGTAGCCATGCACCCTGGCTCACGCGCGGCAACGGTTGGTTGAGCCATCTGTAAGAGAGGAACAAATGAGTCCTTGTGTATGGTGATGTACAGGGGGAACATACAGCAACAGGTCCACGGGCTACGATATCCCGCATATTTATTTCCACTGGCGCGGCCGATGCAGTAATAGCACCTTCATAAGGGTCAGTCCAGATTAAGTTGAAACATATCTGGAGAAATACTGACAGACAGCGACAAAAAGTGCGGCAAAGAATTGCAAACTGTACATGTTGCCTAACGTGTTTAGGAAAATCGGAGGTGGATTTTCTATTCTGCTGTAATGCCTATCATATTGCAAGATTTAAGGTTTGCGACGAACAAGCCAACATCCCAAAGTGGCTGAGCCCATATGTATGACAAATTCGCGCTAACTGCCTAAAAAGGACACACTTTAAAAATATCGCTTATGTAAGAGTCATGAGAAGTCACTGTCATGTCCAAATTAGGCCGTTGCCTTTGATAACCAAACTTATTCGACAAAGGAGGCGACTGAACAGGCAATATCAGACTACCAGGAACCGCCTCGGCTGTAACGACCGGAGGGACAAATTAGTGAGAAGCTGCGGTAGCCCAGGATCTCACAAAGGCTTACATCGACCTTGAAGCTTTTTCGCGCAGCCGACCTCCGTGTAGGCAAGGCCTTGCAGGTTTCCAAAAATATGCATCAAGCAGAAAAGTATACATATGCGTGGTTTACAAAGCTCGGCCAGGACGCAGTCGCGGGTGGCTCAACTATTTATCCCTGGGTGACATGAGACAGTGGCTGATCAGTGCTTCTGAGGGCATTTGGACATTGTTTTGGCAGCGGATGGCTCCGTGTGCGATGGCTAACATTCTCATGGGCTCAACGAACTGTCCAACAAGCCCTTCATTGGCGACTTATCCTTCCTATGGCTTATCCATCGATTGAATCTGCTCTCGTTGCGCTAGTCGCCCTCGTAGTGCTCGTGGTATTGAAATGGATCAATATGCGTGGGGAAATGCCCCCAGGTCCTGTCGGTATTCCTTGGATTGGGAGTAGACATCAGTTGCCCGCTACCAAACCGTGGAAGCAGTTTGCTGCGTGGAACGAGCGTTTCGGTGCGTTGTGGCCTTTCATGTGTTTTACAGGTCCTTTTCGTTTAATGTAGGGCATATATCCAGGTCCGGTCGTGTCCATCTTCCTGGGCATGACTCCAGTGATCAGTAAGGGTTGCATTTTCTGTCCAGTGCTGCACATAGCCTGAACCCGATCCAAGTACTTGGCACTGCACAGGCAGCTTGGGATTTGCTTGAAAAAAAATCAGAGATATATTCAAGTCGCCCCCGATTCGTTGTAGCGTACGTAAATACTAGGAATGTAACTCCTCCGCTACCCACTCACGATACCGTCACATAGCGGAGAGATCCTATCAGACAACATGCGAGGACTAATGCTTCCAAACAATGATGCATGGAGAAGATGGCGCAAGGTGCATATAAGCACCTGTCTTAAGTGTAACTCGCTGAAGTAAGGTACCAGGTCTTGCATTTGGGATTCCACGCCAAAAAGGCGGCCTCTTACAGAGACATACAATCTCTAGAGTCGAAAGTCATGATGAAGCAGGTCGCGGAAGACCCGGAACAATATGAACGGCATCTGCAAAGGTATACTAGCGTCACCCGAATTTCGCGAATGCGGGCTCATCGCTGCCACAGATACGCAGCCAGCGTGGTGGTTTCAGTCACTTATGGTCGCAGGATTGAGAGTGTAGACGAGTGGGTTGTGAAAGAAAATATGAACGCTATGGATTGTGAGTTTCTTCCAAGTATTTGATAAACAATGCTCTTGACCTACGTGTGGGGAACCCCCTCAAGATCTGACCAGGTTCGTACTCATCATTATTTTTGTCCTTTTAGTAAATGAAATAATGGAATTCATCATAAAAAAAGTGTCAAGTGAGGCATACCATTACCCCCATTCTTGGTAAGCATTAACGTAAATATAGCATTCCAGGAAAATATCTGGTGGAGTCTTGGCCATGGCTACTCAAACTTCCGGTAAGAATCCCCTTGTCCTTGCAGAGAGCATACATCTACCTTGCTTCTATACCGGATAGCGTTCTCTGCAATGGTTTCGTCGCGAACCCGAGCAACAACGAAAACGAGATATCACCTTCCTGATGCACCTCATCGACGAGGTAAAAACCAGGATGCGTGATGAAACCATCCCCGACTGCCTCGCCGCACAGACAATTGCCGAAAAAAATCAGAACGGCATGTCCGAGTTGGAGATCGCGTATGCTGTGTCGAGTCCATTCGGAGCAGGTATTGAAACAGTGAGATTGGCCTTCTGGCAACGTGCGTGTGTGATGAGGTCGACTAATTTGCCCATTCAGACGGCTTCGACGCTCACCAGTTTTATTCGTACGTGGCTCTGGGGTGCCTTCTGATATGGTTCCCTAATCCATTAACGCAGTCGCCATGCTCCACTTCCCCCGTGTTATGAGGAAAGCGCAGGCGGAGCTCGATCTCGTCATTGGACCTGATCGCATGCCCGAATTTGAAGATGAGGAGAACCTTCCATTCGTCCAGGCGGTGGTTAACGAAACCCTAAGGTACCCTTTCTACACTGATGAGTTCCAATACTTTTCATTGTTTCATCTAACTGGGGAATTTGAGATGGCGTCCCGTTGCAGTATTGGGCGGTTCACCCCATGCAGTGATCGCAGACGATGAATACAAGGGGATGTGAGTGCAGAACCCAAAACATCGTTGTTGCACAAGGACACGAACCCCCATTCGCAGGTATATCCCTGGAGGATCAACGGTTTTCGCAAACATGTAGTACGTCTCTAATTGTGCTAACCAAGCTCATCCACAATCATCCTGTTTAGTGGCATCATGCAGGATCCAGGTCTGGCTTTCGCGCTATTCACCCAATAAACACCTCTTTCTTAACCCTAACATGCATCTACGCAGCCATGTTCCCCTCGCCCGCAGAATTCAGACCAGAGCGTTTTTTGGAAACGGACAACCCTCGTTTACAACAGTTCGAGCTCCCGTTCGGCTTTGGGCGCCGCATCTGCCCTGGGATGCATCTCGCGCGGAACTCTATATACATCAATATCGCCAGGCTGTTGTGGGCGTTTGACATATTGCCTGTGAAGGATGGGCTTGGGAAGGATGTCCTGCCAGGTTAGTGATATCGGAGTGTTTATTCGTAGGACGAGCTTGCTATGATGGAGATTTTAGATTCGGAGAATTTTACCGATGGGTTCAATTCGAAGCCAGTGAGTTTTGATTGCAGGTTTATCCCCCGGAGCGCAGCGACCCTCAGCTGCATCAATGGAGAGTATCAGTCAGCAAAACACAGCCTCGATAGTTGGCAGTAAGGATATTGAATGGTTATATACTGTATGCTCAGTCACGATTTTTCTCTACAAACTACCTTCGGGTTTTCTGAAGCAATTTGCTGTCACAAGTATAATGGGGATCAGATGGTGCATGTATCATAAGTAAGGAACAGTCCATACGTGGATAGCTTTTTCGATAATGCAGTGATGCAGGATACGAACACCACAACTGGAGCAGCTAGTACTCATCTACATCCGATAACGATGCATATTCGGATACCGATTGGTCGTCTTCATACTCCTGGACCACCTCACGCATCGCAAACCGCATGACAGGAGTCGTAGGCACCAGCTTCGGACCCACAACCTCCAAAGCGTCCTCATACATCGCTGGATCTTGCTGCATTGGCTGAGAGTGGACCTGGGAAATAGGAACAGGCCCCGCATCGCGCACCTGTGCACGAGCGTGTGCAACCTCGTCTTCCGTGACTGGTACCATATCTTCCTCCTCATCCGTGATCGGTGGTGGCGGATCGTCCATATCCACGGCGATGCCCCCGCCGACGCTTACCCCTGCGCCCAACTCTACCGCAGTGGTGTTGCTTCCCATTGCCATTGCATCCCTTCTTTCTGTCCCTACCGTGGAACCCATCATCATACTCCGCACGCGCACCCCATCTTCTCCTTCTCGCGTGACGCACTCGGTCCAGCGCAAGTCCAGCACACGACCCTTCACCATACCATCCACAGCACGCACGCCAAGCTCGCGGCAAAGGTGGAAGTAAGGAAGATATGGTGTGTCCGGTTGTGCTAGGCGAGACATCACCTTTAGCAACTGCATGGCGCTGAACTCGGGTGGTGAATAGGAACCACTGTCTTCTGAACCATCGACATGGGAGGACCCTCCTGGGCCATATGGATGAGATATCGGGGAGTATATCCGGAAGCCTGCCGGCCCGAGGTTAGGGTGGATCGTCTCATGGTTGCTGGTATTGGCTGCTGCGGCTCCCGTTGTCGTGCCTGTATCCCCGTTCCCGTCCGGTTGTGCACCTGGCGCCTGGGAGGCATGGATAATGTGCAAATTCAGGAGCGCATGAGCTTGCAGAAAGTGGGAGCTCTGTCTGACTGGCATTGAAGCGTCAGATTAAATTTTGTGCTAGTTAGTTTGAGAATGACACATACCATCAAAGGACCCACTGGAGTTGACTAGGTTTTATGCTCATTAGAAATTTCATATGATATCATTTTCACTTACCATAATCTGTGATATAGTCGTTCCAGTGCGCCAATTTCCCTCCAAACACTTCATATAAGCTCTCAAAGTCCAACCCTGGCTTCAACGTCTCAGGTACGCGCGGAAGTATGCGATCGCGATAGAATATACGGGTTTCTGCTTTCGAAGGGTCACCGATAGTTATAAACTTGTGTTTGGAACAGGCAGGTATTAGCTTTTTGTGGGTTCGGGATGATTCGATGTACCTTGCAATGTTGCATAACATTAAGCTGCCTCAGCCATGTCTGATAGAATGGATCGGAGGTCGCATGAATGACATGACAGAGGCGGTCTTGCTTCGTCAGTACAAGCATCGAGTCGAGGAGACACTTCATCGTTTCCGTGGAACGAATCAAGGCCGGCCTAGGAAAGTTCTCAATTCAAGCTCCCTGGTGGGTAGCAACCATCACTCACAACTTATGAGCTTCGTCGAAAAAGATAACCTATAACACCGGAAGACCTCAAAGATGTAACAGGTAAGATATTTTGAAAACGTACTGGCATCTTTTTGGGACACTTTACTGTGTCGGCCTCTTTCTCCCTCATATCGTTCATACCAGGGGTGGTTTCTCGCTCTTTCCCTTTATTCTTTCCTCCTGACTCGCCGTTCCCCTTGCCGAGAATGCGAAGACTCCAGTGCTTTATCTTCTTAGACCCACTGGAGCTACCTTCTACATGTGTTCGATCCGAACCCGAGGCGTCTGAATCTTGCCTTCGTGGGTGCCGTTGACCATCCTCGCTTTTTGTAGTCGGGTTGAACTCCCAATATTTCAAGAGTGAGCTCTAGCTAGAGACTCAGTAAATGCGGATATTGAAAAGGTAACAACCAACCTGAAAGAGTTCCATCAATCTGGCAACATCACTCGTTCGAACCGGGCGCGGTTTCGAATCCGGAGACTCTGCGACACGATCCTCAACCGCGATTCTATCGTGCTAAGTTGGGAAAACATGAAACTCAGTTCCTCATTCAGATCTGTTGTGGGACCCACCTTGAAACCCCAAGCCTCCTTCTCAAAGTCTTCAAACCCTTCCACTCTTGCGATTTCTTCAAAGTAAAGCTCCATTTGTTGACTGAGGCTTTTATACAGACTTGCGAGATCTGCGAAGCCTGCAATGCGCAGATCGAAGTGAAGCACATGATATTTAGGGTTCGATAACACCTCGCGGAGAAGGGCAGTCTAGGAAGTGTGTGAGAACCCTTGCGACGAGAGCTGAAGGAAATTCACACCTTTCCGACACTACTTGCCCCGAATAGGATTGTGAAAGAAGGGTCGCCATCAAGCGCCTTTTCCACAGCTGTTAGCTCCAATTTCCGTGGAAAGAACCCAGGTAAGCGGGAGAAAGTATGTTTTGCACGAAGTTGCGAACGTTCTCTGTTCTCGTTAATCTCGCGACGGGCCTCGTCGAGTAAACGCCGTGATTCTGTTAGCGAGCGAACAGTTTCTGCAGGCTGGCATGGGTATCAGTAACCTGACCCAAGGTGAGTAGAACATTTCTGACGTTGGTTATGACGCCAATAATCTCACTCATCCCGAAGAAATTTCGTTTGCGTATGTCTGGTGGGAGGTACGAGTCCCGTCGGCGGGGAATATTGCTTCGAAATAGCCATTGTACCGAGGGCATGCGACTTAAAGGTGTCGTTTGAGAGACGGTACGCAGCCTATTGTGCTGGTGGTGGTGGTTGTGGTGATGGCGAGAGTGATAATGACTGCTTGGATTCATATGGATTCCGCTTGCGATAATCTGCGAGGGCAGGCAGGTGTGTTGGTGTGAAGAACTAGTGCGATATTTCACACAGATGGGTGAGGTGATCAAGCAAGCGAGTGAGGGGAGCTATGAATGAAACTTGAATGGGTGATATAATAGACATGCTGCGCGTACATGTATGGGATCCTATGCAGCATGTTTGCAGGATAAATGCAACCCAAGCTTGTGACAACACGTTGAACACGCATGGCCGGCTTGAGAATGGTGCATATAACGAGGCTATGTCAACTACCACGGTGACACTTCATTGATGGCGGTTTGGGGAAAAGCACGAAAAAGGGCACGAGCCCGCATTGCTTGCTTTTATAGTTTCAATCAATGCCAAAAGTGATGCGCTTCAAGTGTGCGTCATTGGAAACTCTGTTTGCGCTTGTTAGGATCAGTAGATTAAGATTGGTACATGACAGCAATCACTCCCCTTTATCCCGAATTTTTGAGCGAGTCGAAGAAAAATGAACGTCCTCGTGTATTCGGGGCCAGAAGTTGTAACAGCCTCATTGGATCAAACACTCTCCACATTGCGCTCACTGCTTGTACCTCATTATGTCGTGCAGTCAGTCTCATTGCAGATTCTCCTGACACAGCCATGGTCTGCATCGTGCGCACTCCTCGTTTTCCCGCGATGTCAGGATCGTTTCTATTCTCCAGCAAGTAACTCGATCCAGAGCTATGTAGAAGGTGGAGGCGCATTTCTGGCTCTCGGTGCAGGGGCACAAATTTCCGCCCGCGGAACCGCACAAGGGTCCCTCAATCTGCCGTCGACCAAGGAAGTGCCACTTCGGTTTTATGATAAAGTTAGCAACGACTACATTTACCCCCGAACGGGTAATGCCACAGGCGAAGCATCGCCTCGATCCTTGTCCCTCCAGAGCTCGGCGGGCGTGGTCTACAAAGGTCTATGTGAGATTGGGATCAGCCCAGGGTTTGAGGTTGCCAAGCTGGGGGCAGGCGTTGCAGTGATGGCGCGTTACCTCGAAGGAGACTCTGACGGCCCCATCGCAAGCATCACTGCAGATGTCGGGCTTGGGAAGATCGCAATCTGGGGTCCTGATATTGAGTTTTCCTTGACATCACAACCAGCAAATGCGCTTCTCAGCTCCTCCCATCTAAGCCGCCCAGAAATTGATGCATATGAGGCGGATCGCCGGAATCTATTTACGTTTACACTTCTTCAGCTCGGTATACAGCTACCCCCTGCTGATGAAAGCCATATTGCCTACCCTCTCCCTCAATTTCTGATCGCAGCACCAGCAAAGCCGACAGTGGTATCCGTTGTGACCGATGCCCTCTCTGCACCATCTCCTGGCACGCAACTTAGTATTTTCAAGGACAGCAATGATATATTCCATTTTCATTCCCTCGCTGAGAGTACCGATGTTCTCCGTGAAGAACGCGCCAAAGCAATCATTCCCAGTGACCCAAGTACCTGGCAGCCAAAGCATATTATAACCTGCAGCAGTGGGCAATTGCCGAAGCGCGAGCTTACTCCCCTCTTCGATCTCGCAGCATATTTCACGGCGCTCGCACGAGCACGTCGTGATCTTAAGCTCCCATCGCAAGAACAGTGGGCAATTGGGGAAGCACTCCTGTACGGTGAAGCTGTCACCTCTACGCAAACGATGCTAGACAAGTGAGCAAACTTCACCGTCCCAGACCTCATCGTATCTCAAACGCAACGCAAGAAACCCTACCTTCATGTTCAAACTCCCCACACCGCTTGTCTCACTCGCGTCACACCAACTCGCAGGTCGCGGCCGCGGCAACAACGTCTGGCTTTCTCCTGCGGGATGCTTGCAGTTCTCCATCCTGCTGCGCGTATCGCTGGAAATGTTACCCGCAAGCAAGTTAGTATTCGTGCAATATCTATTTGCACTCGCAGTGGTCGAGGCGTGTCATGAAAATACTGTGCTTGGGACTCGCGGTGACGCGGTCCGCATCAAATGGCCGAATGATCTGTACGCGCTCGTGGGCCCTGGTGACGCGGATCGGAGAAAGGTTGGGGGCATTCTTGTCAATACAAGCTTCTCGGGTGGCAAGGTTGACATCGTTATTGGTACGTACCGTCGCATGGCTTCCTGCCTGTCTCATTTCCATACATAGGTTGTGGACTGAATGTCCTTAATCCACCTCCAATTACTTCTATTTCACACCTACTCCCCACTGCAGACAGGAGCAACCTCAGCATGGAGAATACAGCTGCTGTGATCATGACCAAATTTGCACCAATGTGGGCAACTTTCGTCAATGAACGAGGCTCATTTGATTCTTTCATGGACTTGTATCTCAAGCGGTGGTTGCACTCGTAAGCCATTTCCTGTTTTCCACTAATACCAAGGTGCTTGATTGGCTTTGATCCAGTGATCAGCTAGTGACACTGACAACAACAACCCCATCGATGCCTGTGCGCATCACTGGAATCACGCCAGATCATGGATTATTGAGGACGATGCCCGAACGGGTGGGCTGGTCCACATCCACAGACATGGGATATATTGATTTGCAGCCTGATGGCAATAGCTTTGACCTCATGGCTGGCCTGATCAAGTACAAGACCCATGGGCAACAATGAGCTAAAACTAGGTTGGGTAAGTGGGAACAGCACCTTCATCGTTAGGCATCATTAACATGTAGATGGTAAGAATGTAGGATAAAAAGAGTATTTGCCAGTCAAGTAGCAAACAAACGTCTTGATGTACCATTGGGTCATGAATATGTGAATACGTAGTTCCCGCTTAGCACTGAACAGCGGCATCGCAATGCTAGCATGAAGGTGAGAGGGTAGCCACCACCAGTTTGCAATCCGGCTTACTCTTGGGATGGAATTTTCCTCAATGTCTAATTCCAGCACCGCACGATCGATACGCAGGACCTGTATCTGCAATTCCTCAATCTGGGCAACGTGGTTCCTGATCTCTTCTTGGTGCATTTTGATTTGGAGGAGGAGACATCGCTTCAGCTCGTTGCATTCCTCCAGCCCTGGATTTGACGTGGCATCGAGCTGATCGAAGCATGTATGCCCTAGATCCGTAGAGGACGGCTTGCTCGATGTTAGGATATGAGCCAGACGCACATAGCCTTAGACTTACTGCAAGAACTGGCCAAGCCTCACCACTCCTACTATAAGAGCCAGTCCTCGATGATGCAATCGATAACGAGGACCGTGAATGGGATGGGCAATTCGAGGCCGAGCTCGGTCGAAGCTCCGATCGTCGTAGTGGCGTTGGGGTGTGGCAGCCGTTTGACGGTCGCGTGGCGCTATAATTTATGGGTTCCTCGACGCCCCCGCTAGCTCGATCCAGCCCCAGGTCCAGTGGTGGAGGCTTGTGCACGCCACTCAGACGCTTCAGTGCGTGAACAGCTTGAGAGAATCTTCCACTTCCACGCTTCCTCAAGGTTGCAGCAGCAGCATTGTCGATATCTGAGGGCCCAGCAGCGTGCTTCCTGAACATTGGGGGTAGGAAACGGGTAATATACGTCAAGCTGCTGAATAATATCGAAATGGTGTACGAATTGCCTTTGACCCTGCGCGGAAATAAGCTTCATCCTTTTTTTTTAACCCCGCGGTTCCAGACGATTAATCCCACAAGCCATGACTAAAAGTAGGTATTATGGTCAGAGGATGAATCGACATTCAATAGAGTTGGTACTGTTCCTATATCTTCGAGCGTCCGGCGTATGCAAGACAAATGGCAAAGGTCAAACGGCAAATTGACATTGTGATCGCCGATCGAGATCTGTAACGTGACTGCACTAACGCTCACAGTAACTGTGAGAACTTTCTCTATGTCCTTATGCGGCACCCCAAAGTAACAACCTCCAAGACTTCTATTTATCTGATAGGATCTCCCCTTCAACTTTATAACAAAAGATGGCTTCTCAAGGCATTACGCCGCGTAATGAGCGTGTCGGCGATGCTGATGTAGGAGGCGACTTGGCTTCTTACTTTGACAAAAGCGCCTCTATCGTGCATAATTGTCTCGTTCGGTGCGTTTTCTCAGCACACCCGTCTCAAATCCGTATCTGAGAGGTGAAACGTGTTATTCCAGCTTCGAGAACGACTACGCTCAGCCTACCGTAAAAAAGTCACGAGCATTCTTCGAGATGCGGCCAATTTCTGCGGTATCATTCTCAAGATGGAGTGGAAGCTACACACGACTAACACATCACTCACAGATCTTCCTCGCAATTTCCTCTACGCTCAGCCTTTTGCCTGTTCTTACTTTCCTGTTTGTCTCTTATTCCATCTAATCTTATCATCCCCCCTTTGACAACATTCATAGTTGCGTCTCGTTCTTCACCCTGGCGACTCTCACTCTCGTTGCTTTAATATCTGCTTTTTTCACTTCTGCGGTCATCATCCTGGGATTCTGTAAGCACTCCATGGTTCCATTTGAAGCGCATATATTTATCGATCGCTATTTGTAGTACTGATGCTCGGTTCCATTCTCATCGGCATCCTCTTTGTCTCCACTTTCCTGACAGCCATTACTATATATCTGTTCCTCAGCTTCCGCTTCGTTATGCTTCTGCGAAAAGACGGACTAGCTGGTGTTACAAGTTGGGCTGGCGAAACCAAAGACCGTATTGTGAAAATTACGGGCAGAGCGCGTCATGGTGACGATCCGGCTATCTCAGACAGCACAAATGAATCGCTTGTGCTAATTCAAGAGTCTGACTCCACGCAAAAATCTTCGGACGATGGTGACTCGGATGTGAAAGTGCAGGGTTGATGAGTCTTTGCCCCATTATTTCTTTTTCCCCCAAGGGCCTTGTAAACTTTTTATTTGTCTTCTAAATTCCCCTGACTTGCAGTTTCAGCCCCCTTAAATCGTCCGTACTCTACTCCTTTGCATGCGCGCCACGGTCTAATCTTTTATTAGGTGTTCGTATTCATGTTCCGACAAGTCGTCTGAGACCCCCCTTGATGCCCTCATTTAAGTATGCGGTGATCTTTAAAAATAAAGTGGCAATTATGACAGCGAATTGGCGAAGCCTATAAGATTTGGTAGGGTGTTCAAGGGTCTATTGTTCCCCTCGAAAGAACCCTGGCCTCAATGCCTGATCTATACTTGATTGACGTTCCTCCGGGGAAGTTCAAGTTAATCGACAAACCAATGTTTAACGCGAATGTCATGCGACCTCGACTAATTGGTCCTACTACCCCACCCCTTCGTGAGCACACCGAAGATACCCCGCTTGGTGCAGAGAACGGGAGAAGATCGCCCACTGTTCTCAGTTCCGAAGAAATGGCATTTGCTCGGTATGGTATAGGTTCGGGCTCATACGTGTTCAGGTTGGAAGAGAAACTTCGCTAGGTGACCGAATATAAGAAGAGCCTTGTCAAAACGCAAGAGGTGTGTGATAATCGCAGTCACTTGAAGAATGTTGAGCAAGTATTCTCTTCTCGTATCAACCGCGTTGCTCTTGGCAAGCTGTGTTTCGGGTCAATCCACGGCCCCACAGTATGGACAGGTATGTGTTAACTTCCGGGAGTACTAGGAGCTGGCGAGTAACGAGTGCAAACAGTGTGGTGGAATAGGCTGGTCAGGCGCGACGCTCTGCCCGTCTGGTTGGTCATGCCAGGTATCAAACCCTTACTACTCCCAGTGTCTACCAGGCGGCCCGACAACCACGGCCCCGATTGGTACCACGCCCATTACAACGCCTCCTTCTGGTAGCACAACTGCTCCTGGCAGTTCATCCACCCTTGTCCCAGGCTATTCATTCATCCGCGCCGTAGTACGTACTTTTCATCTCAAGCCCACTGTTCTTAGTAATCACACGGAAGTCTTTGAAAGGAGGACCCTAACTTCCACAAGTACCTCCAGTCCGAGGTCCTTAATACCGCGTCCGATGCCGTCCTGGGGGAGCCTGGCAACGCGGCGCAGTTCCAGATCACCGGTGGACAGCTTATCCAGAACGCGAACGGCACGCCTCTCTACGCAATCGTCGAGCCGCGATCTGACTCCACCGTCATGAAGCTCAAAGTTAGTTGGTCCACGACGCGCGCGGCGTCCGGCACCTTTGTGTTCAGCGGCGACACTGTGGAGTGGAGCAACCCATCGATTACCCGGCCACAAAATAACGTGCGTAGATAGACAAATATAAGCCGTGATTTGAACGGTAGCTGATCTCATGAATATAGGCATGGCTCATCTGCCCCGATGCGCAAGGGAACCGCGATCTGTATGTCAATTTGGGGGCGTATTCGTACATGACTCCGGCTGGATGTGCTGATGAGACGATCCATGCGTACACGGGAGCGACTGCTACGGCGTAATCCAATGGCGTAAATCTGTAATTTATAACCGGGAGAAATATAGGTTGTTACACCACAGTCCATTCTCAACAAACCATGTTTGTATAATCCGACTGTCAGCTGTTTCCCATGTTACCCGATCGAGAGTGGGGTTGGCAGGGAGGTGACACGACGTTTGTTTGATGAGGGGTGAAGGGGAACATGGTGAGTGTAGAAGACTGGTCGAAGCGACATACAGTTTCCCCAGTCAGGCTGTGCCCCGGTGTTTCCAAAGTACAAGCAAGGATGCTTCCCCGAAAGAAATATTGCAGCAGCCGTCGTGATTCGCAGTACACCCATCTTCCGTTTCACAAATTTCTACTTCTCCTTGGGCTCGTGTACACGCCATACACTTCGCCGCGGCGGTAATTGGCCACGATCCATAAAGCTTCGCACGGCGAGCGCAGGTAGGAGGGTGCCGTTTCGCTCTGCAAAGTCTTGGACAACACAGATCATACATCGACGCCTTGTAGAATCAGACATGCCTGCCCAGCCCGCAGGTGGCAAGGCCATCGCCCTTGCCCGGACTCATGATGTAGAGGCAGGACTCATGCTAAACAAGGCCTGATCATGTTCCTGCCCACGGCTTCAACGGCCATTCAAAGAAATGGGAAAAACATTCATATTATTGATTTAATCATCTTTTACAATGGTAGCCTTTAGTAGCATTACAGTCGATGATACCCTCAGCACCTGCACTGAAAAAATCATTGCAGTGCTTGAGGGTCATTAACAAGTCCTAAAAAGTTCAAACACAAGTCAATTGAAGATTTGATTTACACCTTGGAATTTTAGTTCTGATCTTCTACCAAGCTTGCTGCTGCTTTGAGATCGGCCTTAACCATCTCCTTGACGAGAGAATCAAAGTCAACCTTGCGCTTCCAGCCAAGGACGCGCTCGGCTTTAGCAGGATTCCCAAGCAGGAGGCTGCAGGGGAGTGTGTTTTCAGTTTTTGCACGGGTGGTGACGAAGGAGAAAGAGCTTACTCGACTTCTGCAGGTCGGAAGTATCGCGGGTCGACTTTGACAATGGCTTTGCCTGATTTGGTATCTATCGCTTGTTCATCAACGCCAGCACCAGTCCATCTGCCAGACAATGAGACACTTGTGGTGGCGGCCAAGTGGAGGGGGTAGGTAGAACGTACTGGAGCTGTATATCAAGGTTTCCGAATGCTTTATCCACAAACTCTCGCACGGGGTGGGTTTCGCCTGTCGCAAGAACGAAGTCTTCCGGAGCTGGTTGTTGAAGCATGAGCCACATTCCCTCGACATAGTCCCGAGCTACAGTTCACATAATCTAAGCAACAGAAGCTATCGCACGAGTGGATAGCCGCCGGCGTACCATGTCCCCAGTCACGCTGTGCATCGATATTTCCTAAATACAAGCAAGACTGCTTCCCCAACGAAATATCCGCAGCAGCTCGCGTGATCTTCCTCGTCACGAACGTTCTCCCTCTCCTCGGGCTCTCGTGGTTAAACAGAATGCCATTGCACGCGTACATGCCATACGCTTCGCGGTAGTTGACCACGATCCAGTACGCATAGAGCTTTGCACAGCCGTACGGCGAGCGCGGGTAGAAGGGCGTCGTTTCGCTCTGCGGGGTCTCGACGACCTTTCCATACAGCTCGGACGTCGACGCCTGGTAGAAGCGGACGTGTTTGTCCAGCCCGCAGGTCCGCACTGCGTCGAGAAGGCGCAGGGTGCCGAGGCCATCGACGTCGCCCGTGTATTCGGCCATCTCGAACGAAACCTTGACGTGTGATTGCGCCCCGAGGTTGTAGATCTCGGACGGCTGCACCTGCGCGATGATGTAGACGAGATTCGTGCTATCGCTCAGGTCACCATAGTGCAGCTTGAATTTGTTGGGTCCTGGAGATGTCGTGTGACCAATGAGGGATGTGGGCGGAAAGAGAAACGTACGTTCGTGTTGGTCTTCGTAGAGATGGTGAAGACGGCCAGTGTTGAAACTTGAAGAACGGCGAATAATACCATGTACCTGGTATCCTTTTGCGAGCAAAAGTTCCGTTCTGTGGTGGCTCCATAAAGAAACGTTTGCATAAACTGTAAAAAGATGTCGACGTACAGGTAAGAACCATCCTGTCCAGTGATTCCTTCAGGGCGGCATCAATTCTCATCCATGGTCTGAGATGTCAAAGGGTCTTTACCAGATATGAGAGCAACCTTCCGGTTGTGGTACTCCTCTGGCGAAGGGAGATCGAGTTTTGCGAGGGGGGCTACTATCAAATCAGGAGCAGACATGGTGGGACGGAGGCGAAGCAAGACTTTTCATGATAGGGATTTATGTAATATGGAAAAGGAAAACATAATGCATAAAGAGCGCGTGGCCATGATCGATGGTCAATAATTGTTAATCCCACTTTGATCCCACGTCAAAGCGGACACAGTTGGTGTTCCGAGTATTTAATCCTGAATCGAAATTGCATGTTTCTCTCGTCAGGCATACAAAGTGAGGCGGGAGTATCCAAAACAAATCATGCACAAGTCCCTCTTCACTTTTGGTTCCCAATCCTTGCATTGTTATAGTTCGCCAAGAACCAGTTGACAGTTATATCGAGCGCTAGAAGGTTTGTATAGCGTTGGCAGCTAGGGATAGTTAAGGGGGTAGATCACGAACCTTCCTTGAAGGGCGTAAACTCGAATCCACCCATAAGGGTTAGCAGCTTCTTGTTAGAGGCGGGCTTCCGGAACTGTCCGTCTGCACGGGTCGTGTCGAACTGCGGCAGGATAAGTTGTGTTAGAGAGATATTCAAGTCAACGTACACTATATTGCCCATCGAAGTTCATGGCTTTTACGATCGCATCGGCGACGTCCTTGATACTAACCTCCTCATCCTCGCCAACTAAGGATGGATTAGTTGACAGAAAAATTATGCAACACTGCAGTAGCTAACCCGAAAGGATGACGGGTTCCACGTCGTCGTATTCCCTCAACATCCAGATGAAGAGCTTTGCAAGATCGTACGAGAAGATGAATTGACGGAGAGGCTTTCCTGTCCCAGCCACAACAAATGGGGTGTTGTTTTCTGTCTCGCGTTTGTGAACACTGCACTTGACACTTTACCGACCGAGTAAGATCAAAGCGCACTTTTGGCCAGATAGCATTTATGGATGAGGCCAGGAATGACATGCGAGTCTTCGAGGTCGCTTTTCGTGAAGTCAGTCTTCAGTATCATGGGTATATGAGTGGCAGTACTTGCAAGTTGTCATTTGGCCCGAACACATTGGTTGGGATTGCTGATGTAAAGTTACACCCAAACTCTTCCTTGTATGCACTGGAACGCATGTTAGAGTTGCATTGAATGAGTTTAAGTGTCGGACTTGCTGATTCTGGACGTCGACCATACGCTTTGCATGAGCATACCCAAAATTGCTTTCATGTGGGGGTCCACTGTGGATCTTATTTTCATCGAGAGGGTATTCAACCTTGTCCGGGAAAACGCATGTTGAAAGACATGATATCACTTTCTTCGCCTTGTGGGTATGTGATGCGTGTAGTACATTGTCGTTTATGAGGAGGTTGTCACGTAGGAAAGTCAACTTTACCAGACAGCTATAAGGGTGTGCAATGACCGCAGGATATCGCGTCTACCTTGTATTTCATGTTCTTGAACAAGCCTCCAACTATATGATGCAAGTCGTCAAGTACATTACAACCTTCGATTGGGATTGGCGCACCAAATGCTGCAAGATGGATAACATGTGTAGGGTTATATTTCTCATACAATTTGCGCGTCTGTTCTGGATCTCTACACGAGGTGAGAGCAAGATCAATTGACGAGAGGCAGAAGCTTACCTGAGATCAGCCTCAGAAGACCCCGCAAAAACCCATTTCTCTCCGGGTTTCTTGCCAAACCGCGAACCCTCTGGCTCTCTCTCGATGATATGTTGAATTGCTTTCCCAACCAGGCCTGTTCCGCCCGTAACGAGGATCACATCTGCCATCTAGGGACCAATATGAATGTTTCTTTCTATACGCTGACGATTGGATTTACGCTGCTGAAACGGATCTGCGAAAGGATACGAACAAAAGTATACCAGGATTGAATCTAGATTACCACGTGACAATCTAAATGACTTCGTGCGAGGAAGACAACTTACCAAGATGATGGAAAGTTCCAACTCCTTTTAACTCTGCTTTCCATCTCACCGTGTCCCCGTTGTTCTGGAAAACCAGCATCTGTATATTTTATCGACGTGCAGCGAAATGGACTGCAAGAAAATTGCGCAAGACGTTTACAATCTGGCAGGCTCAGATCATGAGATCGCTGTCATGGTCAGGGAAGCGTTGGACGTCATAGACCAGTGTTTGGACACCCATGGGTGGGTGAGCAACTCATCAACAGACACCATGTATCTAATAACATGATGTTTAAAGACAGGAAAACGTTTCTATAAGTTTTAATGGGGGCAAAGACTGTACGCGGGTCCGCATTGCCGCCGAGTAACGTACTGAAGTTGGTTTTCGAATTAAAAAAAGGCACTGTGCTGTTGCATCTATATGCTGGGGCACTTGCGAGAAGGCTTGGTCCTTCGGAGTCCATGAGACCCATCCCGGCAATTTATATCCCAGTGCCGTCACCATTTCCAAGGCTAGAAGATTTTATCGACGAGGCAGCGAGGATATATCACCTCGACCTGTATTCCTGTAGACCTAAAGCCAGTCAAGTGGAAAGTGTGGTCACACCAAAGCCGTCCAATGGCGTAGACTATGTCGATCGACCGCGGGCAGTTGGCAAAGCGAAAGGTGGCGAAGGAATGCTTCAAGCACTGGAGACATACAAGGAACAGTTCCCCAAAATTACTGCGATCTTAATTGGGACGCGCAGGACCGATCCTCATGGCGGTAAGCGTCAAATTTTTATTGAATCTGTCAGCGTTATATGTATATTCGCAGCCAAATTGTCACATCGAAACATGACGGATCCTGGTTGGCCGTGCTTCGAGCGAGTGAACCCCATCATCAATTGGTCCTACGCGGACGTTTGGACATTCTTGCGCTATCTCAATGTCCCTTATTGTGATTTGTATGACCAGGGGTGAGGTACTCTGAAATGGTGATCGTCAGTTCGTTGAATTTCTAATACTGGCATAAAGGTTTACATCTCTCGGATCAACGTACAACACCTTTCCAAACCCAGCCCTCCGGGTGGACAACCCTATGTCAGCAGCGCCGGCGATCTTAGCTGCCAGTGCTGTTTCGTCAGCACGGCTCCCTGAGGCTCCTCCCATTCGCACATCTACAGCTCTCGAGACGGACGCTTCACCCACACGCCTGTGTGACTACTCATCATTGCGCCCAAATGGCCACACTCCAAACGAGCCAAGTCACCCATCGCAGGCTCAGCAGACATATGAACCAGAAACGCCAGAACCAGCACAGCCGTTATACCGACCCGCATACGAACTCAAAGACGGAAATTTAGAAAGAGCAGGCCGTGACGTATCAACGGCAAGCGCTTCATCGTGACACCGCAAACTCAACTTCCAATAGATATAATGTACTATGTAGAGCCCATTGCGCGGAATGATTTATTTCGACATCGAATTCTGTATTGCGGGGGTAACAATAAATTATTGATACGTATGTTAGCAGCCTGCGATTACGACGTGTACAGCATATTTACGATCTAAGTGGCGAGGACGCTTCTAATTACTGGGCAAGCGGGGATATAGCGAGAGGTTTCATTGGTATAACTGGGTGTGGGCGTGAACGATCTATTCGGGTTTGGCCTCCTTTTGTTTGCCAGCTTCGATATCTTCCATTTGTAGGCGCTCATAACCTGGGCCACTGGTTTTAGGTGCCGCTGGTTGGGTTTCTTGATGTTTAACCCAGGTGTAATATATTGAACCAATGAGAATTGTAGCAATGGATGACGCTCGACCACTGGAAAAAAGGAGGGGGTAAGGCTACATAAGCGAAGCTACAAAAAGATACATACGTCGTGATGACATCGTGAAACAGCCACATCCCTAAGAGAGACGCGGCGACACCACGAACGGCTGAAGACACCATATGTGTAATCGGGGATGTAACCTTAATGGAGAGTAAACTAGCGATGCTCATGAGGAAACCGAGTGCACCCTAGAAGATTGTTAGCATTCGTTTAGCTTTGGTGAGGGTGTTGCACTGACGGTAAGGAGGGAACCCCACACGAAAGTCTTGAGCGGGCTCATTTTGCCCTCCGGCACTATCAGCTGGTCGACATCAAAGATGAGCCTGAAGACTGCGGGGCCTTCGCCGAAGAGGAGAAGGATGGGGGCCAAAACGATGGCACTGAGAAGATTGGTATACCACGAAAGGGCTAAAGCGCTGCCGTTGACGACGGTCAGGCTTTGCTTAATCACAACGGAGTGCAATGCCGTGATGGCGGAGCTAGCAACGCCGAAAAAGACGCCAACGAGAGAGATGGGTGTGCCATCAAGGAATACTCCAATAAAGAATCCGAGGGTGACAATGCTGCATGAAAACAGGATACGGAGGGATGGGCGGGAGTGCAGAAAAATGAACGAAGTGCATACGGTGAATGGAAGGATGAGGCCACGCGCGACTTGATAGAAAGAAGCATCCACATATTTGAGGGTATAGTTGCTGAAACTATTTGCAAGAGATAGTATTGCAGGGAGGTGCAGATAGCAGCGGATTGACTCACCTGAGTCCAACAACATTTAAGCCAACCATCGGAATGAGGCCTCTGCAGGTAGGCAAGTCAAACGTCAGACGATCTGGAAGTACCCTGAGGGCATCCGAGACTACAAATAGTAGAACAGCGATCATAAGTTGTGTCCACAGGAAGAATAGAGGGGCTGCTGTTGTGTTCAGTACCCATTTGTTACTGGTGAAATTGTCAGTATCTGCAGCGAAAAGCGGAGGGTCAGCGCCTACGCCATGACCATCTGCATTATCGTCATTTAGCTTTGTTTCTGGGATGGTATACTTCGTCTCTCACCGATAAGGCTGCAATAAGGTAAAAAACGACAACTCCAGTCTAGGGATAGTTCAAGTCAGCTATGGGTGAGCGAAATGAAGTGGATCACTACGAACGACTAGCATTCTTGACGGAGGTTTTGCAGCATTTTGGGAAGGCATAGAAGGAAAGACCGTGGAATCCTCTCAGAGATGAGGTTTATTAGGGGGCTCCTTTATGGCTTGAAGCTGCTTGTCAGAAGAAAGTGTGTTATGGTTAAGTTTTCTGGAAACAAGCACCTGTGGGAATATTGTTTTGATGGGATCACATTTGAACGCGACGCGCCTTTCTGGACTGTTTTCAATTGCTATGCCCCAATCAGAACGAGATGGATCCCTACCGCCTCCCCCTGAAATCCAAGATGCTCGTCAGTTAAATTTATGATATGCAATGAACGTGATCAAGACTCATAATTAGTCAAGACCCAGACGACATAATACGAATATTGCTTGCCACGGACAACCACATAGGCTACATGGAGCGAGACCCAGTACGAGGCCAAGACTCTATCAATACATTCCGAGAAATCCTGCAAATGGCAGTCAAGCATGACGTTGACTTTATTCTCCTGGCTGGGGACCTGTTTCATGAAAACAAGCCTTCAAGGGAATGCTTATACCGGACAATGGCATTGCTGCGTGAATATACGATGGGTGACAAGCCCGTCCAAGTAGAGCTCTTAAGTGATCCAGATGAAGGGAAGGCTGATGGTTTTTCGTGCGTGTCCCTCCTGCAATGCGCAAGCACTTGTCTCCATTTCTCCCCTTAGTTTTCCTGCAATCAACTACGAGGACCCCAATTTCAACGTTGGCATTCCTGTTTTCTCGATTCATGGAAACCACGATGATCCACAAGGCGCGGGTTCTGTATGTTTTGCACCCATTTACATGAAATGAGTTCGGCCCTGACTGACGCAACAATTTCAGCAAGGCGCCCTCTGTGCTCTCGACGTTCTATCTGTGTCTGGACTTCTGAACTATATGGGCAAATTCGACCTTCCCCTGTCTGATGCTGATGCACCAACGACTGGAATCGCCGTGCGACCAGTGCTTCTGCGTAAAGGAAGCACAAAGCTCGGTATGTATGGGGTTGGAAACGTCAAGGATCAGAGGATGCATTTTGAGCTCAGAAGTAATCGGGTGCGCATGTTCATGCCTCGAGACAAGGACAAGTGGTTCAACATTCTGCTTTTGCATCAAAATAGGTCCGTCTGCTGTTTCGCTTTATATACGGTGCTCATCGTGAATAGGGTCAAACACGGCCCTCAAGAGTTCGTCCCAGAGGGCATGTTCGACGACAGCATAGACCTAGTTGTGTGGGGCCACGAACACGATTGCCGAATAGTGCCTGAGCCAGTTGCGGGGAAAAACTACTATATAACTCAACCTGGCTCATCAGTCGCAACATCCCTGGCTGACGGAGAATCTATCGAGAAGTAATACCCTTCCAAATAATTTCCGCAGCTTTCCTCACCCAGCAAAGACACGTTGCGTTATTGCAGATCCATGGCAAGAAATTCCAAATGACGCCATTGCCGCTGCGCACCGTGAGGCCCTTTGTGATTGAGGAGATCGTACTCACAGAGGCGGCGGAAGGAGAAGGATTCGATATTGCAGACCAAATGGAGATATCGAAATATCTAAAGGGAAAGGTAGTTATTCTATCCCAACATCCACCAAGTCAATTAAAAGGTGGTCAGGTCAATGCTCTCATCGAGCAAGCGAACGCACTTTGGGATGATAGAAATAACAGCGCAGTTGAAAACGGCGAGGAAGAGATCCCACGTATGCTCCCCCTTATTCGTCTCAAAGTGTGCCGTTCATTTCAACCTTAACACCCTAAACGGGAAATCTCACCAACATTTTGACAGGTTGACACAACTGGTGTCACGGAAACATCAAATCCTATCAGGTTTGGGCAGGAATTCCAAGGCCGCATCGCTAACCCTCGTGATGTCTTGGTCTTCCATCGTTCAAAGAAAGGCGCCAGCCGGTCAGCTAAAGTTGCGATCGACCAGCCGGAGCTCAGCATCGATGATCCTGACCTGACCACATCTGAAAAATTAGCCAAAGTGCGAGTGGCGACTCTAGTGAAAGAGTATCTAGCTGCGCAGGAGTTGCAACTGTTAGGTGAGAATGGGATGTCGGATGCGATTCAGATGTTTGTTGAGAAGGACGACACTCATGCGATTCAGGCGTGAGTAGTCATCTTCATCCTCGAAATATTGAAATGAGCTGACTTGCAATTAGGCATGTATCCAAAGCATTAAAGATGCTTATGAAGAGTGTTCAAGCGGACGAGAGCATTGCAGATGATGACCTAGAAGACATGGTTTGTTTATTTATTTTACTGCCGCCTTTCGAGTTTTGAAGCGTCTCTCTTCAAGCTCGTGAAAGCCAAAGAACAGCAGGAGAAAGAATATGTTCAACATGCGATGGAGAAGAAGACAGCAAAAGCCAAGGTTTTGAATTCCTTTATTCTTCCATCAGCATCCAAGTCTCAGGGTTTTGTGACCACCCTAGGGAAAATCAAAGGCTGATGAATCAGACGATGTATCAGATGACTCCATGATGATGGACGTCGACGCCGGAGGAGACAACTCTGATTTCCAAGAGGTTGACTCTGATGAGCCTGCGCCAAAGAAGAAAGCGCCTGCCAGAGCAGCGCCAGCGGCAAAGAAGGCCCCTGCGAAGAAGGCTCCAGCAAAGAAAGCTCCATCCAAAGGTCGGGGCAAGAAAGCTGTTGTGGTAAGTCCGTACATCAATGCCAACACCGCCTCAACAAGTCATGATAAATAGACCGATTCGGATGAGGTGATAGAAATCGATGATGATGAGGAGGAAGAGGAGGAAGAGGAAGCACCAAAACCGGCGAAACGAACGAATCGTGCTGCTGTGCTCAGGTGAGGGCTTTGTGACCGCCCCTGTTCTCGCGTTGTAAAGCCTTTGCTCAATGCCCTGCGGTGCCACTAGTCAACCGGCCAAGAAGGCCCCTGCGAAGAAGAAGGCACCAGCCCAGAGTCAACTGACATTTGCACCAGCTGGAAGGTCGTCGCGAGCTGCTGCTACGAGAGCGAGAGGGAAGATGGTGGTAAGTAGTTCCTTTTGCCAATTTAAAGTAATGGAGTACAAGCTGAATGTGATTAGGTTGATGACGATGATGAGAGTGATTAGCCTACTTATTAAATGTCATGTTCCCTTATGTTTTTGAATGCCGTGGGGCAAATATTTGAAAACAATATTTGCATTGTGTTGTCAGCAGCGACGCTCATGGCTCCAGCCAACATTTGTGATGCCACCAAACGTTCAACTGCCACCAGAGCTCCTCTTAGACATACTATCCCTCTCTCTACCCCGACATCCGTTTCCAACACATATCTTGTTAACCTCGTCTTTATTTTACAATCTTTCTGTTGAGATTTTATATACCCACCTGCGCTTCTACTCCGTTCTGCAGCTCATTCGATTTCTGTGCATCTACGGGCACCCGTCTATGTCCATCCCGCACGCTCCGCGCACTATTACGTTCGACCTTGTTACTGATACGACGAGCAACATTTTTTTCCACATCCATACTCTGCTCCAGCGGTGTGGCACTATCTCGGATGTCGAACTGGATGATAAGGGCAGGCTCGCCCTGGACTTGCTCTGCTTCCGCCTCAATTCGCATTCACAGGATATGTGTATAAGCATGCTTTATACTGCATTGTCTGTAGTCAAGTAAGTTACATCCCATTCCTTTTCCAATGGGTAAGTGAACAGTATAATTATGTGACTCGCGTGCAGTCCTCGTCGATTCATCTGGACAGGATTAGACCCACCTCATCATTTCTCAATTGCAGTGCGTGCCGAATGCGTGGTTCTCGATAAGTGCTCAACCTCAAGCTGCGAGTAGATAGTACCCCGGGCATTCCCGCACCTCTTCCGTGCTCTCTCTGAACACACGAACCTCCGCCACCTGAGGCTGACCCACCTTGGACTCCCGTCAGATAACGCTCCCATAGAAATCCCAGATATACCATCCCTGAAGACGCTGACGCTGAGTCAGGCGACATGTGTGCGGCCTATCACCATTGCGAGGTTGGTGCTTTCCCCCGGTGAGTAGCCGACGTGGGAGAAGCAGCGAAGCACGGTTGCTGATGTGATGATTAGGTATGAATAACCTCGAACACCTCAGCCTGATTGACGCGTATCAGGAGAGTATCTGGGGCCTGCGGGTAAGGCGATCGGACGTTGAGTTGGCGGCGATAATGTTTTGTGTGCGGTCTTTGCCAGGTGATGAGATGCACCAGGCGGAAGTTGCAGAGGTGGTTAAAGTCATCCATCGCAAGGTGGCGTGCGCAGGGGAAACAGAAAGGATTATTGGAGGGGACCGGGTTGTTGGTATCCTGGATTAACCCGTTGGGTTTCAGTTGGCATAATGAACTGATCGCAGCCAAGGTTGCTGAGGAGCTTACGCTGTCTAAATGGCAAGCTTGAGCTTAAAGCAGAGCTCTATGAAGTCGCTCCAAACCAGCCCTGAAAGCAACGAAGCAATTGCGACCGCGGAATTGAGTTCATGCCACATTTCATTGACAATGACTCGCCATCATGACTTGTAACGCGAGCATTTGATCATCATGTAATTGTTTCCCTCAATCTTTTCTTGATGGGGAGGCAGCATGCGATTCGTGTTGGCTCCAGCGAGAAGAGGAGATGGTCGATGCCAGGGCTGCAATTGTATTCTTCCTCCCCAGATGCCGATTAAAATTTTCTTGCTTGATCGCTCGGGCCCACCGCTTTATTGCCAGGATATATCATTCCATAGACCGTTAACAAACCTGGAACCAACTCATTCAATGGCATATTTGTAAAAGCTGGTCATTTTTCAAGTGCACCAATATTGAGGCACAGTTTGAGGAGATGAATGTTGATAATTTGTTAGGTTTGGTGGATGATAGGCATTGAAAAGACATTTGAATAGGGACCTTGAATGGATGGTGGGGTAGAGCAAGGGCTGTTGGTCGTTGGTCGTTGTTTGGCCACTGTGTGCCACGCGCCTTCCTTCACCAATCTACTTCCCTTTTCCCGTTTGCCTTTTCCTCTTATTTCCCTTCGGCGTCGCGACATATGTCGGGCAAGGCGCCACCAAAGGGGCCTCGGGCTCTTCTGGGCTCGCTAGCTGCCTCATCGTCTGGCGCCTCTTCCTCCTCTTCCTCCAATATCCAGCATGGACCACCACCGCCTCTGCAGCCCACACGGTCCCAGGCTTCTGCGTTGGCTGTTGCACAAAATAAAAGAATAGGAGCTACACCACCCACAGGCCCTCGTAGCCTAACCAATGGTGTCCACGCGAGGAAACCACCGCCCGGCCCAAAGAGTTTACTTAATGGCCACAACAATCAAAACAGCTCTGGCCCGATCCTGGAGGATGCTCTCGCACCACACGCGCTACAAACCAACAGAAATCCAATCTCAATCAAGGGCAAAAAGCCTGAAACTGGACAAAATGTAGGGGTAGCCATTTTTTGTATTGTAGAGAGATGCATTATTGATTCTTCCGCTTTGTGTTGTGGACAGGGCTGGCAGTCGTCAAACTCCCCAATCAATGGGATCCATGATTCAATATTGAATGGAGGTAGTAGCATTGCTTCGATCAGTGGTAGCACTGGCCCGAGTAGAGCAGCAATTTCCATACCCATGGTCACACCTGCAACGTCCAAGGCCATGGCACAACGCAAGGAAAATGCATCACTGCCAATACATCATCGTTCTCTTCTACAGGACCAGCCTATTCCTTCGCCAGGCCCTTCTCCGCCCCCTCCTCCAAACTACGATCCTCCACCCCCTCCGCCATCTCAGCCACCACCACCAGCACCTCCTCCTCCATCTGCGAGTTCAAATATCCCGCCTCCTCCTCCTCCTCCTCCTCCTCCTCCTCCTCCTCCATTAGATACTGAATCGATACCTCCACCACCACCACCTTCTTCGCCGCCGCCGCCGCCACCACCACCACCGCCATCATCGTTCGCACCTCCCTTGCCACCTATATCCCCGCCACCACCGACTAGGTCAGAAGCGCATTCACCACCCCCGCCACCACCTTCAACCTCGAAAGCACCTTTACCGCCATTAAGCGCCCCTTCTCCACCCCCGCCTCCGCCTCCAAGCTTCGATCATGAGATGGCTCCGCCCCCTCCACCCCCAGAACTCCCACCTTCAATACCACAACCCCCGACACCTCCATCATCGTCACATCACCCACGGCCGCATCCAATATCTATACCACTGACACCTGCATCCCGGATATCAACGCCCATACCGCTCCCCCCGCGACCCCAAACCCTACCTCTTCCACCAAAACCTACACTCCCAAAACTCTATTCTCTTCCCCCCCTACCATCATGGCCACCACCCAGGTCCGAATTGCCTCACCACCGACCCTTCAAGGTCCTCTACGACCCAGCTGTCGACACATCTCCCTCTCCTATACACCCGAACGGGCACACGCCGTCGTATTACCGCGCCCTGATCGAGCATGTGCGGCAGAACGCAGGAAGTGCTGCAGTCGTACAGGACCGGATTAAAGGTAAAGGGAAGGGGAAGGAGAGCCTCACAAGATTGGAGGGCGAGGTTGTTCCTGGGGTAGGAGATGATGGCATCAGAGAGGAAGAGGTTGTTGTGCGGGATCCACGGAAGGAAAAGGGATTTAAGAAGCTGCAAAACCTCAGGCCTGCGCGATCCGAATTTCATGAGCTGAAGTATGAGGTGCGTTGTGCTGCCCGTCCCCCTATTTTTACGTTATTCCTCTCCTTTGAAATTCTGGCGCCTTTGGGCCACCCCTGCATTGATCGACGGACTTGACGTCCGTCATATTATTAAACTCCATCCCTCTCTGACATCTTACACTCACCTCGTGTTTGCAGTACGATGCTAATTCCATGGGTCCACCTCCGCCTACCTCAGTATTGGTCACGAACATCTCACCCCTGACACCCAACCGCGATATACGACGGCACTTTAACCAGCATGGAAATATCGTTTCCTTTGAGCCACAGATTGACAAGGAAAATGGCAGTGCACTCGGGATCATCTTTATCAAATATCAGACGCATGACGAGGCGAAGCGATGTTTGGAAAGGGATAATAAGAGGAAAGGTGGGCTAATCGCTGGACTTGGTCTCCCCTCAAAACCTGGAGATCCTGAGGAATGGAGGATTGTGTTCGATGGGGAAGCCTTGAAGCTCAAAGCAGTGCTGAAGGAGTTGGATGAGAGGAAGAGACGGGAACGGGAGGACAGGCGGCGAAGGGAGAAGGGAGGGCCCGTCAATAATGGGAGCATGAGCACACACGCGAGTGGAAGTGGGAGCGCGATGGGCAAGGTGGCTGGCTCGTCGACGCCACAGACACCATCAGTGTCCACCCCAAATCAAAGAGTCAATAATCAGTTGAGGCCTGGTCAGCGCCAACCTTCTGCTCAGGATTCGAATCGACCTGTCCATCCTTTGCCACAGAACCCGTTAGCAGCAGCAGCAGCAGCGAAACATGCCCCTCAGAACGGACATGCGAAACAAGGGCACCAGTCAGCAGACGCATCAACCCCCTCGTCAGCGCCGAAAAAGCCGCCGCCCGTGCCTCCCGCCTTACTGAAAGCACGTCAGGAGCTGCTCACGAGTTTCCGCCCTCAGGAATCTGCCTCTGCTTCATCCACGCCCAATGCTAACCTCAATGACCGTGCCAAACCGCGACCTACTAACAACATGAAAGTCCGCTCAAGGATGGACAGTCATTATCAGGCCTTGTCTCGCTCTCCTTCTCCCTCAATAGGAATTGAATCCTTCCCCGGGCCCAGATCTGCCGCAGATAAGGAAAAGGAGCGTGATGGGGTGGTCATCGAGCTGATCAGCAACGGATTGGACCATGTGCGAATCGATGGCGGTGTGCAGCTACGGGCGTCAGTTCGGGAGGATGATGTACGCGAGTTCTTTGAAGGTTTCAACCCCGACAAGGTGCGCACCCCATATTTTAACCTTTCTATGTTATGCTGAGTTTAATCACCCAACAAAAGGTTCTTCGCGATCATACTGGGCTGTATGTAACCTTTTCGAAACCCGAGTCTGCGCGTCGCGCGGCAACGGTGCTGGGGTCTGGAACGAAAATGCTCGCATATCAAAGTGTCACGATCACAGTGCAGCAGCCCCCAACGTCCGCCCCTAAGCCAAAGAAGACGCAATGGCAGGATGATGAAATGGTCGAGCAAGCGCACGAGATGATTATGAAAGAGTTGACAGCCCTCCTGCAGAGGGACATCACGGACCGAGTGGTTGGACCGGATCTGAGGCGCCTAGCTGCTGAGGAGCGGAGTAAGGGAACGTTGGGATCGGCGGCGGTGGAACTGAAGCCCTTGGAGAGACGGAGCTTGAAGGGTCTGTCGTTCAAAAAGCAGCGCAAGCGGGTGGAGGAGGTCAAGGAGGTGGCAGAAGTAGATCTCGATATTGGAGAACAGGTAGACGGTGATGATGATGAAGCTGGGCGACCGAAGAAGCGGCAGAAGAAGGAGATGGTCAAGTCTAGGAGGGTGTTGCAGGAAGACGTTGAGTCAGAGGAAGAGGACGAAAGTGACGCGGCCAAGCTTGCCACGGCACGTGCGAACGATCTCAAGCGTGCTCTATCTGATGATCGTGAGGAGGGAGGAGAGGATGATGAGCGGTCGTCTAAGAAAAGGAGGACAGACGTGGAGAGCGAAACGGAGGTCGAAACTGTTGTCAAGAAAGCAGTCAAGACAAGGAAGCCAGCGAAGAAGAGGAAAGCACTTGAAGTTGACGATGTCGTGCTTCCTGATTCTATGGATTTCGACTCCCCAGCTATCGTCCAAGTCGATATAGACTTGCTCCCTCGATCTGAATCCCTAGTACGACCAACGAAACGACCCGCCCCACGCGAGCCCACTCCCCCTCCAGATCCTTTCGATGTAGGGATATGCGACGACGACGAAGACCTTTACTTTGCCAAGCTCGCGTTATCCGGCTACGAATCACCATGTACGCCCGACTCAGAGGAATCGACACCTGCCCCCGAAGCCCCATCTTTCCGCAAACATATCACGGGCTCCGCTCGAACAGAAGGCTTTTACAAAATCACTCATGCTGAAAAGGCTGCGTATGTCGCTCAATACCAGGCTCGGACGACCACAGTCGAAGCGCCTATTCCGATTGAGGAGCCACAGCAGCAAATCATGTCATCCAGGTCTAATCGTGCTACTGCTCGGCGTCGGGCACAGGGACTGGAGGAGATGAACCAAGTGCAGCGTGCTGTGGCATTATCGAAGGGTGAAGCTGCTGCTGAGCTGTCATTCAAGTTTAACCAGCTTCAGACGCGGAAAAAGCAGCTTCGGTTCGCGCGCTCCCCTATTCACGATTGGGGACTGTATGCTATGGAACGGATCGCGAAAAACGAGATGGTTATCGAGTACGTCGGCGAAGTGATCCGAGCGCAGGTTGCAGACAAGCGTGAAAAAACCTACGAGCGCCAGGGCATTGGGAGCAGTTACCTCTTTCGTATCGACGAAGACCTTGTTGTGGATGCTACGAAGAAGGGCAACCTTGGGTATGATTTGTTATGTTGCTGTTTATAGAACTTCGCTGACTGCTCTCCTTGGTTGTTTTTGCACCTGTTTAGTCGATTGATCAACCACTCTTGTGATCCTAACTGTACGGCGAAAATCATCACTATCAGCGGGGAGAAAAAGATCGTGATCTATGCTAAGCAAGATATAGAATTAGGCGACGAGATTACTTATGGTGCGTTGCCCATAGCCCAGATGATGAGCATCTTGACTCAACACCCATTCCACAGATTATCATTTCCCATTCGAGCAAGACAAGATACCTTGTCTCTGCGGCTCTGTGAAATGTCGTGGCTATTTGAACTAGTATCGTTATAATTCCCTTACACCTCTCCTTCCTGGTCTATACCCTGCTGTCCTCCTATCAATCCAACTCTTCGTCAGCATTGCACATCGAGCTATGTATTTGTTTAAATGTTTCATATTACATTGTTGAAGTTCTGTTCCCCAGCGAGGGAGCCCAACTGAAATATAGACACTCCTGAGGTACCTGCGCCATTGGTGTACCAGGGAATGGGATTATCGTGATCTTCATAGGGAGTGTAGTTGGCAGTGGTTACAATGTAAGTAAGGACAACCACCTTATTTGTCTAGGGTTTGTTGCTGCAAATCTTTTTCACTTCTTACCCCCACTGGCTCTTGTTCTGACTGGGCTCCTCAGCCCCTCTGACTCATCATGGCGACCACCATCGCTGCTCACTCATGCGTTGTTGTGATGATTGACAGCTCTAGCTGAATGGTTTCAATACGGCCTGTTGTGTGACCTGTGCGTTCATGTACGAGCAATTGAGGGCGGCTCATCTTCCCGTTGAATATGAACTGGACTATTCCTAGCTATGTCAGATCTCAACCGACCGCCCAGCCTTGAAGCTGGGACTTTGAAATACAACCGCAGCCCACACCTGGACGATAGGTTCATCTGGAACTTAGGATACTCTCTCACCTCGTAACAGCTTTCAAACGTTATAAATCCATTCCGATTCCATCACTCAGAACGGCTTCTGTGGGCTGTCAAACTCCTCCCATGATCTTTATTACAACTTCTTGGTACGTATGTCCTGAAGACGATTGCCGAGTTTGAACATCGACCTATTGCTTACATGTGGGTATGTCAAATCTTGACACGAATCAATCAACTACATCGGGTTCTCAACACCACGGAATCAAGGGGTTTTTAATAAGCTCATGGTCGCTCATCCACGCCACACTTCGTTGAATGACAGTAGCCCCAGGTTTTCACACCCATCGTGAAGGGAGGATATTAATACCTGTGGGCATGTGGGTAAGATGTCGCTCCATGCTATTACTGCCACTGGTACCCGATTGTGAGTCAATTCCTAATAGTGCACGTTTCTCTCGGCGGTTATTTTCAACCATTCTTCTACCCATAGTTTAAGCGAGTGCTATATTTGATGCAGTTTCCGGCCAATACCCCCTGGCAGGAAGCTGAACCAAATGAGGCATATCGAGCATTGACTGAACGGTTCCTTTTTATAGCTCTCGCGTAACCAAGATATCCATGCTTAGGTGTCTTCTGACTGTATCGACAATAGATCGCATGTCAGTGTGCCAACTGCCAGTACCAGTGCATGGTGTTGACTTGATCTTGGCTCGGGTCCCATCCTCAGAGAATGGCTATGAACGCGACTTGATTCTATAAGATTTGATCTGCCAATCTCCGATATTCTACTTCTGATGCTAGAATCTCACTATCAGGATAAGAGGCCCTTCTTCACTACCCTCCGGTTTCAACCCTACTCAAGGAACAGAGACTCTTGCTCAAGCAGCCTTGGAGATAAAAGCGATTAAGCTCACACTCCGTTCCAATGACTCTCGGCCCTCCAGAGACAATGTGAATAAATAATTAGAGAGGTAGTATTACTAGTCAAGGGGTTGCCATTGCGATTTCAACGCCTAATCACAACACATTCGAGGCAATCAGCTTAGTCAGCTACCCATTAGTCTTTTCCTACAGTCATTCCAAGTCATGCCCAACGGTAGTTATGGATATCCTGCATTGACTGTGCTCGATGGTGCTGTGTCATTCTTCTCGGATTGGTGCCCAAAACGATGCCTCTCAGAGGGTCAGCATACCTTTCTGCAAGGGACGGGTGATGTTGGTATGGCCTAGGTGCCGTCTGCGATGTCGATGCAGCTGGTGTCCAGGTCCTAAGGGCACCCCTGCTATTGCCACTTACTGGATGCATTGGTCCTAGGGCGCTGGTGGCATGCATTGGTTGTACTCGTTGACGCGCACTTGCCTCGGCGATTGATATCGCGATCAGTTGCTGCTGATATGCCATCGCAGAAGTTGGCATCGGCTGTGGTGCCATATGCTCCGCTCCCCCATATGCCAACATGCCTCCAGCTGCATCCGTGAAGTAGCCGGTGTGGCTGGCGACATAGGGATATGCCACTTGATCCACAGTGACAAAATTGCCGGGCATTGGGAGTATTGGGAGGCGCGCCGGCTGTGGCCATGATGGTCCTGGCTGGGCGAAGTTGTCAATGGTAGTGAATGTGGGATCTAGGTAGGAGAAACCTGTTCTAGAGGGGAATTGTTGGCTGATAAACATCGGCTCGAGTGGCGCGATAGGCCATCTGCATTCATGCGGACGACCCGTGGAATATTCAACATTGAACGGTGCGAGAACAGCACCCCCCACCTTCATAGCTCTCTCGTGAAACTGGAGAGTCGGTGCGGCCAGGCTCGGGGGGTGGCTATATGGGCATCCGCCGGGGATATTTTGCATCCGACAATCACTCCCATAACAACATGGAGTGAAAGGTTTGCCTTTGTGTCAAGTGAGTACTAACGAGCTAGCCTCAATTTCAAACACCCACAGATATCCTTGTCAGTGGGATGGCGATATCTGCAGTCTTCCCGATTGCACGTGCCCCTGATATAGTCAAAGCAGAACCGGCAGCGGGGTCCACCACCATCCTGCTCACCCTTCAGATCGTTTTTATGGAGGCTGTAGAAACGCCGCTAGCATCAGCCATCGAAAATCTGCGATATGTTGCTGTCACTTACAATTTACAACTCCTCCCACGGTGACATGTCCCCTTAAGAAATCGCCAGCAGACCCGCTCGTAGGGTGGTTTGTGTCGACCACCAGCACCCATGGACGGTCCCGCAGACTCTGCCGCGTCCGGACGGTCGACCTGTGGGGCCTCGCTCCCATGGCATTCTGGTTGTGTGTCCCTTAGGCGGCCAGCGTTTGGCACCTCGTCGCGTAGGGTCGTACGGGGACCGTGGATGAGGCGGCACTTGCGCCCAGAGGGACAATACCCGAGTCGCTGAAAGCCATGACAATATCTGCTTAGGACTGACACTGAAAGAAGAATCAGGATTTATGCTTTTTGGCAAGAATCGAAGCCACCCACCTTCCGTTTGGTTTTTCCTCCGGGGTTGCATGGCTGTATCTATCGACGCGGATGATCTGTGAAACGGGTCGCCGTTTGAGAGGTATGGCCTGCAGTGCAGGAAGAGAGGACGGCAACGGTGGGTTAATACTTTGGAGGGGTTGCCAGCAGGCTTTATATCGAGACTTGCTTGGGGTGGCTTTTTTCTCGTCTTTGGCCATTGTTGGGTCAAAATGTTGGGTGTCCCAGGGCTGGATTGTTTTGGACAATGGAAGGTTAGTTACCGAGCCATCCTTTTGGGCCCCACTTAAGGCACGCTTGGACCTTTAGAAGAAACTCGCACATGAACCTTCTGTCCATAATCGGTAGGACAACATGTCTAGGCCTTTTTGCCGGAATCCCTGTTCCTGTGGGTCAAGGTATCAACCCGCTCAACAATGCCGCTAAGAATGCGACGCCTCCGAAGGTCAAAGCACTTTTTTACTTGATATCAGCCCAAGTTCCAAGCAGTGCCGGCCAGTAATTAGAGGTGGCTTGATGTATGAAGAAGGGACTGAACTAATGTTCCCCCTCTGAAAACACGCAAAATTTTTAATTTCCCTCCATTGTATGTTTAAATTTCGCATATATTTTCCACGACACATCCCACTTCAGTCGGCCTCGATCACCAACGCAAAGCGGAGAGGACGGAAAATTTTCACTTATGTTGATGAAATCTGGCGCGATCCTGGTCACCTTCGTAACTACTACATGTCAACAGATGCTGGGCGGATTACATCACACTAGAGACGGTTGGGGAAGACTCAAGAGCGTACTAGAAACTTGACTAGTGAGGCATTGATATGAGGCGTTCCTGAGAGGAGAGCCGAAGCCGAATGTAAATATAGGATTTCGTGGTAGAATCTACACTTGGGAATGTTTTTTGTGGTTGTGAATTGGTAGACCACAGCAATACAAGTGACCGATCCAACACACAGCGAGGGCGAATGCCCAAATCACCCCATTTTAGAGTGGCCGCGGATTTCGTGGCAAAGGCTGAGTCTGGATGATAGAGAGCAAACAGTGGATAATGGTTGCACCACCAGTGAGGGTCATCAACCACGCCGTGGTCTGGGACGTGGCACCAACACCCGCACACGCCCACAGTGACAGAAGGAAGGATAAAGTGAATAGTGGTCACTTAAGGAAACATTGGACCCAGGCGAAGCCGAGCAATGTGTAGACGTGGTACCTGGAGACTACGACGCCTGTGAGGAAGAAACCACCAAGGGCAACGGTGAAGAACGCGGCGCGGAGCTTGCCCCTGATCATGAGAGGAGTGCAGCGCAGAATTGCAGTGTCATACAGAAGAATGCGCGGCACCAGTCGGGTCTGCTGGAAGAAGTGCGCCACAGCGGGGTTAGCGCCTGCAACAGTAGCGACGACAAGGTTGAGGGCCACAGCGAGAAGACCAGTTCACATGGAATAAGGTGTTTGCCAGTTGTTCGGACCAAAGAAATTGATCTCCATTGCAGAGAGGATGCCATTCATCAGAGAAAGGATCGCAACTTGTACACCTCCAGTGAACGTCGCCTATTTGAGATAATTAGAAGGCCTTAACAATGGAAAAAATGCTCATATAGAATCTGGTTGGAGGATTGCAAGGTAAATGTTAGTACTTTTGGCGGCGACCTTCGGGTGTTGCGAGCGCGGCGAGCTCAGGGTCTGCCCGTGGGTAGTACAGACTTACCTATGACTGTTTCTGTGACTCCTCGCGCGGTTTGGGCCTCCCGTTGGGGGTTTGATTCGACTTGGCTGCTATCTTTCACATCATCGGCGTCTGGTGTGCCAGAAGTGCGTCGTAACATCTTGGGTACCAGTGAGATAAAAACACACAGCTCTTCGCGAGCCCCTTATAGTAGTAAAATAGGCGCCTTACCAGTTCTGTGGCAGCGGCACGGCCTCGTGAACGATGATTCAGCCTGAGATTGATGGACATTGGACTGCCTTGATATGAAAATCTCGAGTGTTGAGGAAAACATGAGGTTGGGTGCCATATGTCATAAGGTTTCTGTGATTCTCGATACTGTAAGAGTAAAACGATGCAAAGACACTGAACAAAGTGTGTGAAAACTAGCACCCACTTGAAAACCTAAAAATGCTAATTCAAATGGTACAGGGAGGCTCGGTTCGGTCTAATAATATGTTTGACTGATTATACAGTGTAAATGGCTACATCTTAAATAATACTCAGTGCGATATTCCCGTCCCAGTGAGTGGAATAAATATAAGGTAGTGTGGAAGCCGGCCCTAACGAATTATCATAACGTTTGCGGGCATGCATGTTACAGGTAGCGAGTCATGATTGCAACGTCAGATTCTGTGAATGCAGCGCAGCAGCAGTACTTATAACATCGAACCCGTTCATCATATGATGCATGCGTTTCCTCGGCGGCAGACTCGTGAGGTCCTGGAAGATTCGGGGCATCAGCGATGGTTCTAGGTCTCCGCTGTTTCGCTGACTCCCTACCTCACACGTATACGTATGATCTAGGTTTCACGACATGAGATTAGAGCCTGAGCGATGGTGGTCGTATTCACCTTGCAGCTGGGCGGTGTGGTCCCATGTTCGGGAGTGCTTCCTCTGCCTCCCAGCTTGATCCTATCATAACATCGTCAAACAGGAATATCTAGGCGATAACGGGCCTACTCACGTCAAGGTGTGTCACGACGTCAGCAGCGTACATGCCATTATCGGGCTCTGGCCAGTCCATGGCTTTCGCATTCACACGAGGATTGAGAAAGTCTGATGCATTACGCATGTCCTACAAAACGATGCACGTAAATATTTGTGCAGCGGGTAGTCATTGATGATTACGCACTACTTCCGCATGGTATCGTGGTGGGCTTCGTTGTTCGTCGCCTGACATTGATGAATTTCTTGATCTTGAATCCAAATCTTTGAAAATGTTCACACACAAGTTGATACATTCGTATGGCCATTATACCCACCATTTGGTTGGTTCATGGATAGCAGAACAGCCACTGGAAGAGGCCGTTAGATGATAGGAATCATCCAAAGGGCAGGCATACGCACTGAGGTCGTCTCTTCGTTTTTCCGCAGACATTACTGCCTGTCTTGCTTGGCGTTCAACATCCAGGCATGCCGTATATTTCATAAAAGCATCTTGCGTGTCTTTTTGCGCTCGCAACAGAGACATCCGTGCTGTTTGCAAGGTTTGTTCTTTGATAATAAGTTAATCCGTGCGTTACAACTACATGTAGAACTGGAAACGAGACATACTTGACGAGCTTGCTTGTTGGGCCAAACCTTCAGGGCTCCGTAGAAGAGGTGATCCTGAATTCCGTGAGTGACCTAGATGGCTTGAGTCGTCAGAAATGCGATCTACGTTGCGGCCGCATCAGTTTTCCTGTAGGTGATCGATACTCGGGCATGAAATACCAGCTGTGCGGTGATTAGGGTCCAAAAACCCTTGCTCAGAGGGTTCGGGAGTTAACGAGTCGGAAGAATGGTCACGATGAATATAAGCGTTTTCGCCGTTTCGGAGTCGGGGATTATGTGGGATACCAGCCGCCTGTCGTTCGATAAATTTCCGGAGAAACGTCAACTCTATATCGTCCGCCATGGCGTATGGCGGACCCTGGATATCTCCCTTCTGCATCAAAAGCTCTAAGTGTGACATAGTTTTGTCCTTCAGCTGCTGCAGCCACTCGTGCAGTTCCATGTGGTCCTGGTCTGCGCGAGCATCGTAGTCTTGGCGTCGCCTGGCCTTGCGCCAGTAAGTCTTCGTTAATTTAAGCGCCCTATTGACCTCGTTATCTAGCGTGCGATACCAGTCACTTGATTGACGATTGAGCCGCACAGCCAAAACGCCAGGCTGGACCCTTAGCTGGAGGATGCACCGACCCTCACGGTCGGGAGGTCCGAGAACACCTTTCTGCCCCTGATTGCCTCTAGTCGCCCCCCGCGATACGTTTCCTAGCTCCGGCCAAGGGAGATCGTCGGGAGTTGACATGTTGAGTTTCACGTTCGGTGGTTGAGTAAGTATGAGATGGTGGCAAGCAGAAAAAAAAAACCAAACACGATTGCCATTAAATGGGAACCTTACATTTCGGCTTTTTCAAGTGGGCCTCTTCACGGAGCTATTAACTTAGCAGAATCACTGATGGCGGCGGATTTGGATCAGGTCTTGGCCGACATGTCAAGTTATCCACATGTTTGAAAGGGCTGGTTACGTACCCAAGGGTCTATCCCCGTTAAGCTTTGGTGTGGGTTAGCAAGCTCTCCTTTCCCACGAATACAATCCACTCTCGTATTCTGATCGTTCTTCATCCCCGTATCGGTGCATCGCCGAGCCCTACCGGAAGCCGTGCTGCAGCAACCCATTTACAGACACGTCTGCGGTATATTTATTTATACACTGCACTTCGATTGCGTTCGGCAAATGGAGCAGACAGCATGTACAAGCGCCGTTCGTTTAGCGAGGAAATTTACATTCAATCAACAGGCGGGCATTGGTTTGCCAATCATTGAGATTTGATGCGCACCGTAGATCACATTGAGCTTTCTATCAGTGTACTGCATTATCCTGGCCGACTACGCTGTAAAGTTCACGCCTTGGGCAAGTGGTGCTTCGTCCGAGAAGTTCACTGTGGGTGAATCGGTCACTCAGTGGGAAACGAATGCATGATCGTCAGGTGGCAGATTACCTGTGCATGCGCTCCAGCGTACATACTGTTTCCAAGCATCGCCTCCAGATTCTCGGCCCCTGTAGAGACGCATCTATTCAAAGAGCTGCGCACGAGGATTGTTATTTGTTGCCACTCACCAACCAGTACTCTGGCGTTGCGTTCAACGGCGTGAGCTCCCAACAACCAGGCAACGAGTGAGAACACTGACCTTATTTCCTCCGAAAGCTGCCCCAATTTCTGCGCCGCTCGTGCCCACGTTGACCTGTCAGCGTTTGTAGAACGATAAACTGTTTAGAGCGGAACTCCAACTCACGTTCACAATACCTGCATCTGATCCAGCAGGACCAATCCACTTACCAACATTTCTAAGGTCCCGTGTCCAGAGGCTGCTTGACAAACCCTGGCCAAAATATGAGCGACTATTCTAGAGAAAATTTGACCAAAAGGACCTGAGGCACGCCGTTATTCAATTCAATTGCTTCTTCCAATTCATCAAATACGGCGACGTTCAATATGGGTGCAAAGGTTTCGGTCTTCCAATGGTGGTGTGATATGTCAGCGGACTTGGGGAGGGCGATCGTTGGCTCTACGAAGTTACCAGCATCTAAGGGGGCCTCTCGATACCTATTGCCGCCCGTTAAGATTTCAGCTCCCACGGTTTTCAAGTGCTGTATTGCTTTATCATAGTTGTCAGAGGCAGCTCGTGTGTGTAATGGGCCGAGTAGTGTTCCCTCGGCTAAAGGGTCCGCGGGTTTCACGGTGGCGTATAATTTTTGAAGTCGTGTAAGAAACTCATCCGCGATATCCTTGTGTAAATAGAGCCTCCTGGTCGATGTACACCGCTGCCCTGCAGTTCCGACCGCTCCAAAGAAAACTGACGGTATAGCAAGCGAAAGGTCGGCGTCGGGCATAACAATTGATGCTTCAAGCCCGTGAGTGAATAAGCCAGGCATTTGGAAAGATGGAGGTGACTCTCACCATTGTTTCCACCAAGTTCGAGTATAGATTTGCCAAATCTGGACATAACAGCTTTCCCTACAATTCGCCCAACGTGCTCACTGCCTGTGAACGACACTATCGGAATGTGAGAACAAGGTATTAAGCGCAATGTCGCTTGTGAAGAATCACCCAAGTCTACTTGAGGGCTTTGCACAAGTGCTTCACCAACATCTTTCCCTCCGGTCACCAAAGAGGCCACAGCTCCTGGCATTCCGTTCGTTTCGAGCACTCGAGACACAATACCTGTAACCGCAATAGCGCATAAAGGTGTAGTCGGGGAAGGCTTCCATATAGTGGCATTTCCAGCAGCCAATGACAGTGCTAGGTTCCTTCGTGCAAAGAATGAGGGGAGCAGTCGGCAGGTATTCCATCGAAGACTCACCATCCATACACAGCCACAGGGAAATTGAACGCAGATAGGACAGCAACTACGCCCAACGGGTTTGGGACTGCAAAAGGTCTACATCACTATAACCTTATAGCAGAAATGGCGGAATACCTTCAAGAATCGAGTGCCCGGGGCGCTCCGAAGCGACAAGGCGGCCATTCATCATTCTTGAAAGACCGACAGCGTAGTCGCACTGAGGGCGTGATCGATCGCAGGAGGAATTCCAAAAACAACAGACATACTATATCGACGAACTCTTGGACTTCTCCGACCCCTTCAGTTCGAATTTTACCCATTTCGAGTGAGACTAATGCTCCAAGGTCGCTTTTCTATTAGAAGATAATTTTGAGGTATTAAGGAACATGTCAAACAACCATAATGACTTCATACCTTCGTTGCTAAAGCTTCGCGGATCTGCCTCAGTATCTCTCCACGACGTGGAGCTGGGACATCTTATAACCTATGGTTGAGTATCTAGCATATGCTCGCATCGCTACAGTCTCACTGCGAAATAGTTTATAGGCCTCACGGGACCGCTCCAGTGCACCATGCAATTCCTCTGGAGACGCGGTTTTTACCCGCGCAAGAACCTCTCCCGTCGTTGGACAGACAGAGGCGGTAAGCTCGCCTGAACCACGCCATTCACCATCGTACACCCCAGACACTTCCTCTGTGGTCGATATACCGAGGGAAGACAAGATATTTGATGCTCTACTGGATAGTGAGCGAGCTAAAAGCCTCCGACCTGGGAGGATACGCTTTGCAAGGACCATAATCGGTTATATGGGTGATATTTGGGGGGCAATGCGCGAGGGTGAGCGTAATAGACACGATGGCCAGACCAATAGTTCCCCTAGAGTAGTGCACCTGGCTGAAGATCCGAGTTTGAATGAATTAGATCATGTGACTTCGTGGCCATTACGTAATCTACCATGGGCCATACAAGCGCCCACACTCATAATTGGCCCACAAATTACTGGGAACATTATTTGCAGATCTTGGCTCTCGTCGTATATCTGACTTGCAATAATAAACATGACCGGCCGCACTGTCAATACCTTTATTAACCAGTCAACCTGCATTGAGCCTACATGCCGAGGATTTCGGCCGCTAACTCTTATTAGGGTCCTTAAATGGCAGTACTCCGGACTGGCATGCTATACTTGAATAAAAAGCAACAAGTCCAAACGGGCATCAAAATTCCGCGTACATGCCCGGGCATCTTGCCCGATGTTGACAATTTATTTGTCCCTTGCACCGCTTAGCCGGCAATGGAGCATCGAAGGGAGCAAGTTGTTGACATTCTTACACCACACCACATGCACGCAAATGATCGCCGACAGGTTGGCGCTATCTTGAACGTTGCCCGAAAGAGTGCTCTTATCTGCATGAAAGGGAAAAATTGCGAGGACGATGAAGGAGAAACATTACAGATCACCAAAGAAAGCGCCATCGACGACCACCTCATTTTTCCCCTTCTTCTTCGTCACAAAGGTCTCCTTACCTTGTTTTCGCTTTTTTTTGTTTCCTTTGGGTACATCTGAATCTTCTTCGCCTGTATCAGCACCGTCCTCCATCACTTCAGGTTTCGGTGGTTCTGGAGGGTCCGCAGCGGAGTTTTCTACGTTATCTTCAGGCTCCAATTCTTCGTCGCAAAGTTCATTGACATGCGCCCCCAGCTTCCCCGCAGCCTCATCATTCTGCTCTCGATCATGGAAGAATCCCTCTAGGTCGGTCATTCTAAGGACTTCTTCGTGGCCAACGCTCCCGACCCACCACCTGCGCTGGTGTACAGACGTTTCCTCCACATATGCATCGTCGTCATCGACAGTTGGCCCTGCTTTCTTTATCCGGCTATCATGAGATCCTTCAGCGCCCTCATCGACGACGCTTATTTGATGTGTTCCACCACCAATGGCAATTCGCTCAATTGGCCATTCCCCGTGGTCGGCGACCACGCCCAATAATTTTGTGGGTAAGATCTGGACAGCGCGTACGAATCCATCGGAGGACCCCGTAAGTACAGTACTCATGGTGTCCACGTTGGGCAGGGAATTAGGGAGAGAACACATCGCGTCGATTGACATTGGGTGACTGCGAAGGGACGGCAATTTGGATGAGAAGATTCTAATGCATGCACTTAGACCAATATGGACACACACCCTGGCACGCGATCAACGCAGTCGCCCCATCCACTACTGCGGTTGAAAATAGATAGGATTCCAAGTTGAGTGCCGACGACTATTTTTGTTGCCCTGAAGGTAAACGAGTCAAAAGGTATTCGTGCACGTGGAAGAAGCGCAATATAAAAGACAAGTGTGATCACGCCATAGCGCTCAATTGATACATATCCTTGCGAGATTTACACCCCAGAATTTGGGCCATCACAATGACTTTCAAGCGTGTAGGTGGAAATGTTGAATCTTACATACCCTTTAATTGCGACAATAGAAAGCAATTCGTCTTCCTGATCTTCTGAATGGGCAAATGGTACCAGATTTTTTGATCGGACGTCCATGACCGACAGAGTCCCATCACCACTAAAAATATTCTGAGCATTTGATCGTTTTCCTGTCTTTCATTGAGGTTGAACGGTACCTTGTAGCAATAAGCTGCTTCTTGTCTTCTAGCCAGAGAAAGTCGGTGATATAATCAAAGTGGTGGGTATATGTCCTTGTGCATTCTCGCTTTCGGGGATCCCATAGCTATCAGAAAAGGTGTTTGCCAGGTGGTTGACACAGTGACAGTGAAATGGACCTTGATCACGCCTTCATCATCGCCTGTTGATAAGAGCCAAGGCGTGAGGTGCTTGACGCGATTGATAGGCGAGCTTTAGGACACTAACATAATGAGAGAATAACAGAAGGGTACAGGACGAAACTCACTCGTGGACTGCAGCTCTAATATCAATAGCCTGCGTCGTAGTATCAATTATGCTTATAGTGTTGTGAGAATGACAAGATAAGGAAAAGGCAGAACTATAACACACTTCAGTGCTTTTGCCTTTCCTACTGCAAACAACTGTGACCCATCTGCATTGATGGTCAAGCCGCGACATGATCGCTTTGAAGGTCTTAGAGAAAACAATGGTTTGTGGTTCCCTTGATCGTTATAAGAAAAGGCCTTGATGTGGCCCGTCAGCAGCGCTGTATAGACCGTGCAGCTGGTTGGATGGAATACAACATCAAAGATCTGCCCTTGTGTTGGGATTTCCGGCATTGAGATTGGGGTGGTGGTGAAGAAATATCGGCATCCGGACGACGGCGTGAGCGCATAACACGAACAAAGCAAAAGTACTTGAGGGAATGCAAATTGAGGGTCTATATGAGCCCAGTTATGGAGTGTTCGCCCCCAGTGCGAACAGCAGGATTACAGGAGTAAGGATATAATTAGTGGTAATTATAAGTTTAAGTGTAGTAATTCAGATGTCCTCCAACAATGTCTGCAAGCGGTGGAAATGTCGTTGCGGCTGCTTACGAGGTGATATTGTCGACTCAGGTGAGTCGCTCACCCACATCCTACGGTAAGAAACCTCCTTGGGAGCTTGCTCCGGAATAATTGCAGGCGACCGTACTGTTCTCACGACAGGGGCAGGGTCCATGCCTCTATTATCCCAGATGAAGTGCGAAACATGTTCGCGCGCGATCGCCGCCGTGCGTACACATACGAAATCGCATTGCGCAATTGAAAGGCTCCTCAAGCGAAGGCCGTGAATCCAGCGTTCGGAGAGGCATCCAGACAAAACGTCCAGGAACTTGGAGTCGTCGAAGTCTGAGTATGAATGGACGGGGGACTTGGCATGCGGCGATACCATGAAACCGCCGCTGGCGCAATCAACTCCGTGAACATAAATATCCTTCAACATTGGGATAAGTATACGCTGGACTTCTTCATCGTCCTGGGAGTGAGACCTTGCATTCAGGAAAAGGGCCCAGATCAGTCCCGAAGGTGCGTATCCACTGATGTCGAGCATTCGGAGAGAAGGGAGGGTGCGAAGAAATTGGGACCATGATTTCTGAGTAATGATATCGAGGTTCTGCAGAGTGAGCGTGTGCACATGGGAAAACGAAACCGCCTTCCAAATCGAGGTAAGGATAGTAACCAAAGTTTCGTCGCTGGTGTATTGAGAAGCTGAAGCAATGGTGAAATCGAATGCTGGGTGATGGCGGGCAGAACTTGCTCTGAAGGCGCGTACCCTGAGAGATTGTCGGAAATCTGGGTTGCTCGTCAAATCATCCTTGAATCTACAGGAGAATTCGCGCCCCGTGAGGGCGAGAGTTTCCATTGGATTGGTTTCGGCTCTTGCCCAGGACTGGGAACCAAACGCTTGTGACAGCTTCCAGAGGTTATCAGTCATATCTTCTAAACTGTCGATAGTGCATGAAAGACATGCTGATGCGGGAAGGTCTAGGTGATCAAGGATACCGGCAAGATCCCCAATTGAGCCTGTCAGAGTGAGGGATCTGAGATTCGGAAGAGATACGCGACATTCAATGTCGCTCCCGTTATGGGTAGGGAAGGCATTATCGAGCGTTATATGTTCAAGAAGCTGCATTCCCTGAAGAAGATCCAGAAAACGTTGCAGAGAAGGTCGTTCCAGGGCTGGAAGGTTGAATAATTCAAGATGCGTAAGAGCCGTGCAACGGCTCGTCAAGAGATAAAAGGGGGCATTGTGAAGTTTTACATGTTTCAAGTTGGTGAGTGGGGGGCCTTCCGTAGGGAAAGAGGGAAGGGTGTTCATCTCATCATCATCATCAAAGGCAATGTCAACGGCAACGGACAATGAGCGTAAGGCGGCGTTTGGGTGCACGAGTGATTCAATCAGAGGCCTGAGATTTGAAAGGGAGGACGTAAGGTAGATCGTATCTATCTGGTGAGCCAGTTGGAGTACCCGCCGAAGTTGGGGGATGTTATCGGGGCGCACGGTGGTCCGAATGAAAAGAGGTACTCCTTTTGCTCGACCGAGCGTAAGGGAGGTCCACTTGGGGTGCGTGAAATCAATGCACTTCCATAAATCCTGGTGCTGGAGAGCCACTCGTCGCCAGGAAGAGCAGACGTAGGATACATTGACCCAGCTCCAATCACCGTCAAGTGCAGAGTCCCCCTCGGTAGGAACGCAAGCAAGGAGGATCTTGCGGATCAGCTCCTCTGGCAACGTGCAAGCAATGCGCGTGTTGTTGTGGTCTCGGAGCTTCTGGAGGGTTTGGCTGGAGGACGGATGACGGTGGCCTGTGCGAAGGAATGTGGACTAAGAAGGATTAGTATGAACATCAGACAAAACAGAGAGTTCCAAGACATACTGCAACATTCCTGATACGGGGCAAGGCAGAATAGCTCCCACTTGGACTATGCTTGACATCTACAGGTCTCGACGGGGATGGTGTGCGATTAATAGGGAATGCAATTCGTTGGGGGGTCTGCAACGTCTGAATCATGCTGCAATTCAACAGATCAGCACAAGCAGATGCACTCTGGTGACAGCTTACATGGGTCGGAGCGGGTAGTATGAAGGTGGGGTGTCGGTTGAGAGTAGGAGGGCGTGCACGACCCAGCAATGTCGATGAGAGGAGGTCAAAGAAAAGCGGTAGCACCATGACCAGCCCAAGTCATATACTTTGCCAAACGGGTCCTCGTGTAGTGGCTTTACAGGCCTGTGAGATTTTGGACAAAAGAACCACGCAGCAGAACACAATTAAGTTGGTGGGGATATAAAATCGAAACAATAGTCGACTCCGGCCTAATTGTTAACACACGATCAGTGGTCAGTGTCACCATACATAATAAGCCGAGTTAAAGATATACACGCTGCGCGAAGAATGATTGTGGCAGTAGAGGCGGATCTTCGCGTTGACAGAATATCGAATAATCATTTAATGTAGCAGGTCTGTGGGGTGAAAGTGGAAGAAAGCAAATTTGAGTGAACGTACACATGGTACTATGCCAGCTAAATAACCATGCCGTCCTTCACTGGTCACCAGCGAGTGGGAGACATCCGGCCTTGGCAGAGTCGAGTTGACTCCCCTGCTGCACACACTGGCAGCATACATGAGCCCGCGTTAACCTGCCAAACGCTGGTTTACGATTGCGCTCCGCCGGAGCACGATACTGAACGGCTTCCACGCACGTTGACCGGACTGTGTTTGGGACTCATCCTGTGCCGAAAAATGGGATGTCGTGGAAAGTTTCTTTTGTCTGACGAATGAAGTACTTATATGACCTGAATGACCACGATGTGCGAATCATAGCGGGATAGAGGTCCAGATTAGCACGACGACTAGTTTAGGCAAAAAGGGTGGAGAACCTGGTAATGATCCTAGATAATTGTCACAGATATATGAAGTACAAATACAGCAGGATATAATATGCGTGGTACTATGCTATGGATCGCGGCGGGATGGAGAGCGAAAGGTAACGAGCACATAGAAAGTTGCAGCGCTAAGCGGCATATCATGGCTCTGGCAGTTCAAAATATGTCCGAAACATCGATTCACTGCGGAGGCCAGTATCGCGAATGACGGAGTGTACATGGAGGAAGAGCCGGGGATAGCGTCGTGTGAAATACGACAGGAATCCTTCTGGCATGGGGCCTAGATGGCGTTTTACATTTTCAGGTATATCCTGGTAGTGATGTTTCTAAACGCTCTCTTCAGCTTAGTATCCTCGCTTAACATATTTAATACACACCTTGTTGCGTAGTGCACGCAATAGGTCCTGCACCGACCGCCCATCGTATTTTCTAAATTTACCAAGGTTTTCGATGAAAATCTTGTCAAGGTGAGAGTGCCAGTCGTTGCCGACGATGTTGACAGCATCCTTCTCCAATGTTAATAGATCAGGGTCTTTGGGATCACGACACATGATCTCAAAACGGTCTGAGGCGTCCTGCAAAAAGTTCAAACGACGACCTGGATCCCAGAAGAAGGGATGCAGTAAACATGTTGTTGTATCAGGCCTGCAAGTTATAACCCTGTGAGCTGGCCATATACACCAATGAACCACGCAACGTACCTCTTCGATGCCTCGGGCTCAAGCATACTAGAGATCAAATGCGCTGCTTCTGACCCCTCCTCCCCAAACCGCTCCAAACCCTCCAAGCTTTTCGCATTTTTCAAGATATTGACTTCCCTCTCAAACCTGTCTCCAAACGGATGCCCACCACTGGTCAGGGTATAATAAAACAAACACCCCAAAGCAAATATGTCAACCGACTTGGTCAGCCTCGTCCGCCTGCCAGACATCGGCGTCGAGCTCCCGTTCACCGTTGCCACACTCCCCCGCGATGACATCGAGTGCTCGTCAGAGACATCGTCCAGCTTCACATCTCCGCGCAAAATCTCTGGCGCCCGCCACCCCACTGTGCCCGCCGCCATGGCGCCATGGGCCGTAGGCAAAAAGCTCGTCTGATCCACATCAAGCTTCTTGCAGAGACCAAAATCTGATATCAGCATGCGATAGCTGGGCTTTCCACTACTGGCACCCTTCGCTGTAGTCACCAGAATATTTTGGGGTTTTATGTCGCGATGCACGAGCTTGAGGGCGTGTAGGTGTCTCAGTCCGCTTGTGATCTGCCTGAGGGCTTTTTTGGGATCAAAGGAGATAGAGATGTCGTGCCATTGCTCTCTATCGGGTGTTTCGATGATGTCCGCTAATGATGCCGGACACAGCTCGAGGGCGATATACAGGAAATTCGCGTGGGCCTCTTGGTAATAATACCGGATGACGTTGGGGTGATCGTCACTTTCTTGAAGGATGCTGACTTCGCGCGAGGCCAACGTCACGAAGTCTTGCAGTAGACGCTTGACTGCAACTGCACGGCCTTGGAGCGACCCTTGGAACACAACTGTCCCATGCGACCCGAAACCTAGCCCCCAGATAAGTATCAAACAATGAAAGCCCTCTAAACAGACATACCGAGCACTGTGTCAGATACCACGAGCGAGGGGATGGCAGTCGCTACTTTCGGGGAAGAACTAGAACTGAACACAAGCCCCTGTTGAGGAATTGGCTCAAGCTCCCTGATGCCTTCTGCGCTTCCATTCAGGTGCGCAATCGCGTCACTGGTTCCATTTCCCACCTCCTGACCGTTCACTGCGATCTTATCACTTTTATCCTCTGGAATAACGACGCTAGCCTTCTTCTTCTTCCCCCTCTTCCCCCTCCTCTGTTTCCGCCTCCCAGGCTGCGCTGGGGCATCATTTTCAGCTTCAGCATCACTATCATCACAATCGTCGGCCTGTGCCGCAGGCGTGGCGGCTGATTCTTTGGCAACGTCTGCTGCCAGAGGAGAGGGGGGCACAGCGTCGACAACGTCCGACATAGGTATTGTGTCGACCTCATGGCTCTCAGCGATTGGTATGAACACATGAGATTCCAGTGAAGTGCGAACCGACGGACGGATATCTTCTTGCTCCATCGCTGCAACCTTGCCCTTGACCTCTTTCCTTAGTCTCTTGAAAGCAAATATCAACGACACAACGCCAACAATCACAGCCAACAATATCGCCTCCCGCGTGCCGCCCCTCGTCTGTGGCGGCCCTGGGATCAAGGTCGCTGGACCACCAGCTTGGGTAACTTGACGACCCCGTCCACTGTCGTTTGTGATAGGAGGGTCTACCTCCTGGGAGCCTCGTCCTGGAAGCATGACAGGGAACCTCTCGTTGGATGGACCCTCCAACAACCTCTTGGCGCGACTCTCGCGTCCTCCCCCTTCCACCATCCTAGGGCCCAGCAAACACCTTCGGTCTCCGGATTGCTCCTGGCATTCCAGTCGCTCCCTATCCTCAGCTAGCTCCCGTAATTTCCGCAGCTTCGTGATGTCATCAATCGCCGTGGCTGCCGGCTCTGTATTTGGTGTGACGGCAGATGGAGCATCAATCAGGCGGCCCTTCCTGTAGCGGTCGGCGCCCGCAAAGATGACGAGCGGATAGTGCTGTGGGCTGAGCGCGAAGAGGCTCCCTGTTTCTTCCACCATGCCAACATAAGCAGCGTCGCCATTGTGCGGTAGGGGTGACGATTGAGACAGATCAGGTAGGATATCCTGCAAGCGTGGTCGTGGTTGTAGCAGCACAAGCGGGCGCTGTTCGTTTGCATGGGTAGCTGAGGCATTTCGGAGGACATCAAAAACAGCAACACTGATTTGCATCATCAGCCGGGTATAACATTCAACATTGGAAGCACCAACATGGGATTGCTGAATGCCTGGCCCCACAAACGAAGCGAGTCTGGACCTAGGGGATCTTCGCTTGTTGTCTTGGCCTTGAACGCAAGGATTTCGCCATTAGGAAGACTTTGAATATATTTGTTGTCTTTGCTTCTCCGATAATTGGCTTGCAGATGGTTATCTTGATGGTTCGGACCGTAAGATGAGTAAGAAAGCTTTTGCACAGGTGCGGTAGTGCGATCCATTGGCCTAGTATAGATAGAAACATGGTAGTCTGACAGCCTTGGAGTTAGTGGGGTTGATTAGATAGTAGGTAGTGGAAAACCACCTGTGCGGCCGATATAAACCTCCGTGGGCGCCGAAACGCGGGGCAAGCTGCTTTCTAGGTCGTCCAAGTCAATTTCATTGTTGTCATGAAAGTCTTCAAAGAGATCCCACGGGCATTCGGAATTGAGCGTAGCTTTCACTTTACCCGTCTCCAACTCTAACAGTAAAAGTGATGTTTCTTTCCGCCCAACAAAGACTCGATGGCTGTCGTCGCCTGGGAGACTGAATGGAGACATATCAACAAGCTCTGACATGGAAAAGGGGAAGAGTTGTAGGGGGCTTGAGGGATTGGACATGACATAAATGTCACCAGACTGCGGTTCGATGACGAACATTTCTTGTTGGGTATATTCGTCGGTAAGGTCTGGATCATAGTCAACATGAGCGGTTCGTACGAGAGGCCCGAGCGCACTGGGCGCTGAGACGCTGGTAGTCGTTGCAAATGAGGACATTGACCAGAGAAGGTGTCCAGATGTTCGATTAAGCGCATGGAATTTGCCATCCACGGATGTAACGAGAACGATGTCAAGCAGGTCTAGGCCGTCTATGATGTTGGACTTGGGGGATTGTGTTGGCGAAATAAGTTGAAGTTCAGATGCAGAGTCCCCTCTTTCTACGAGCGCCCGATCTGGAGACGCGGGAGACCGAAAGGCTAGGACTTCTGCGAAACATGCTATAGTGAAAGCTAGGAGCAGAGCTGAGATGTAGAGTAAAGGAGGCATCATGCATCAGCGGTCATTGAAGACCCCGCGGTGCAGGTTGCTCGACGTGGAGGAGTCGTGGTAAGTTTGTGGGTCGTGTGTAATTTGGAAGGAGGATGGGGTTTTGGTGGCTGTGAATGGTCATTGTTTCCGGACTATATTTACCACGGGGCACCAGGACAAATACACAGCTTTAACGTTCAAGATTCAAACGTTTGCAACGGTACAACATATCTCCAAGTTAGGAGCTCAAACATACGATGTCAAATATCTGAACCTAGGACATTCCTGGTCGCAATATATCTTTAACTCATTCCTATATCCTGCAAACTTTTCGTCCCACGCAATGCACAACATGTCAAGCCTTCAATTCTCAACTGTCAACCCCCCCGACCTCCACATCATGATTCGAGGCACTGACACATGAAAAAGACTGACGATGACTCTGCCGACACTACCAGATGATGAAACAGTTGGTGACCTGCGTGTGAGCGCAACGGGCGCTTTAATTGATGCTGAAAACTCTTTGGGCCTATTGCACAAGCTATAAGATTATTCTGCTTCGTCGCTTGGAATGGATCCAAGACAGACTGTTCAATTCTCGCATTAAATATGAAACAGACAGCAATGTTATCAAGACCTTCACTTTGATCTAGCAATTTCATGCACTAGGAGGAAATGATATCTTTCATTGAAATCTGAAGGTAGACGCTCACCAGTGATGGCAACCCCCCAGCTGGGGGTTCCATACATTCTTGATGAAATCTAGAGACGACTCATCCGATAGTTCGACAACTTGGATTCTGTGGATCTGGATCAATCAGCTTGGGTAGTCTATTTTATTTGTTACCAGCTCAGCTTTTATTGGACCCGAAAACCTCCTAAAATAATATAACCAAACATCTTTCGTCAGTGGGATTGACTAGTCAGGTTCATGTGGGTTGTTCATGGCAGAATGGCTTCAAGGCTGCTGCGAACCCTTCAATGTTCCCCCAAAATAAGGGTCTCCTTTATTCTACGTCGCGCAGGACTATCTTCTCTGCCTAATAGTTCCTTTTCTAAAAGCTGGTTATCCTCAACCGTTGGGCCGCCTTCATTGTTACGACAGCCCAGGATTTCACCTCACAAAATTCGCCATAATTCAACCTCCCAAGGGCCCAAGGCCACGTCGTTCCCAGACCCCGGTCGACCCGATCTTTTTTATCACCTTTTCCAACCACCAACGCCAATTTCATCCAATCTTCCAGCATTTGCGCTTTCCTTCCTCCCAGACGCTCCTCCACATGCGGATTCGAGCACGGTGATTGGTTGGCTTCCGGCGCAAATATATGAGCGAACAACAGGTGATGAACGAACCCAAGGCGTCACTAGCCAGCCTCATGAAGAAGACGCGGGCCTTCATGACTTTAAGGACAATCGTACTATCGCTTTACTTGACATTTGAATATGGTGGGTTAATGGTCCTTGATTCAGCGCGGTTTATACAAGTTCTACATGAAAGCATCAAGGGTGGTCTGAGAGATGGCGCTGACGATATATGGGTGAATGGTGCAATGCAGATCCAACATGGCTGGATGCATATACATGGTAAGTTTGTTCTGCTCGCCATATTTTTGGAACTTATGGCTCCCTTACAGACCAGAGAAATATACCAGCGCTTGGTCGCATTGGTGATCCTGATGATATTATCGCATCTGTTCTCGTTGAGGATAGTAAGGTGACATCGAGTTCCTGCCGTCTACCAGTCCAATACTAACTTACCTTCCTAGATTCTATTCGAAACATACCAAGCTATGCCCTCGTATCGCGTATGCACTGCCGACGGCCTTATCCAGCTCACCCCTGGTCTCGCCAACCGTCTCCAGGACGCCCTTGTCCGAATCGCTACAGCTGAGACAGCAACCGTCAATCCTTAAAATTCCCCACCAACCTTAGAACGCCCTCGGAGCTGTAGACCTATAGACTTACCTTACAGATACTTCGGACAATAACCTCGACTCTACCCCAACCTGTAGCAGCTTCGTACTCACCACCGACATCGCAACACCCATCATTTGTACTCTTTAATGATATCTTATCAATTGCATACTGAAAATTTCAGACTCTGAGTATCTCTTGCACATTTGGGTGAGCTCTCCATTCACACTTCGCACCCAAACTCGACTGAAAATGGTCGAGCATCGCGGAAGTCGCGCATATACTGGTGTCAAGGAGATCCAAAGCTATCCTACAGCTCGTGGTGACCAGCACTGGAAGCTAATGGAGGACATGCTGGTGCTCCCTGTGTGACAACTTTACAATGTTGGTTAGCGAACAAGTGCGCAGGGGGCAGTTGGGCTCGATATCTGCCAGCCATTGATTGGGTTGATCGGGTTGAATCATACTCAAGGGGAAGACTTCAAGGCTTAATAGATGTAGCAACTTGAGGGGCAAGCTTCCTTCTATAGTCCTTGGTCTCAAATCTATGGTTATGAGAGGCGATGTGGTTCATAGCACTTACTCTGATGGCAAACTGGGGGGTGTCAGGGTCCATTGATGGCAACCGAGGCACCCATCAAAATTTACCTTACAATTACAACTGGATGGTAAATTGAACCAATTAAACACACTTATTGGCCTTTGGGGCCACAGTTAATCATCCTTTGGGTATACCCAAAAAGCTACAAGCAAACATTAGCATCTAACAATAGGCCCAACCCATTGTCTGTGCTGCCGCTTTGGCCAAGAGGTGGGACAGCCAAAACTGTCAAAATTTAGAGTAGGTACATTTTACAAAAAAAAATAAAGGGCAAACGTAACAAAATCGTAATTATTTTCGTGACAAAACATAAGTTCATTACCAACTAGTACGTGAAGCATTAAGGGGGGATGCAGATATAATTAATCATCGACCGTTAGAACCTGAACTAACACTAGAGCGTGGGCCAAAGAGCCCAATGTTCTCCGTGCTAGGTACCAGAAGCGTGGGTGGGATTGAAGGTGGTGTTAGTGCTTGCGTAGGATCCGCTAAAAAACAAAGGACAAGTTAGTCCATAAGAATATCCACGAAGGAAACCAGGTCGCACGTTGCCAGGTAGCCCATGATTGCACTTGTCGCCTGAGCTCAGGGCCAGATGGGCCAGGCATAGGCATACCTGCGACAGGTGGGGCAGGTGGCTCCTTTTTTCTCTTCCCTTTCTTGTGTACGGCACGCCAGCCTGGTTTAGAATAAGGTATCTCTGGGGGCATAGGTGCTTCAGGCGGGGGCGCTGGTGGATCCATTGGTGGACCACCAGGTGCTCCAGGGGGGGGTTTCCATTCTGGCTCGAATTCGCCCCCTGGTCCATACTTAGATTTCATGCAGAGCAGGAAGCCAAGTTCGCTGCGAAGTGAGTTGAGCATCCAATTTATTGAGAAGCTGGATTAAAATCTTACTGTTGAAGGGCCCTTCGCTCTTCTCGAAGCTTACCAACTTCACCCAAGAGCATTCGGACTTCTGAAGCAAGCGCCTTGCTGAATTCGTCGAGATACTGCAGGTGGTAGGTGTCAGAATTGTGGTCTAGTTCACAAAAGAAAAACTGTACCCCTTGGACGTTGAATGGGACTTGTTCATTAGCAGTTTGGCGAACGGCTGTAATGGTTTCTTCATGATGCCTTTGACAATCAGCCCGCCAACCTTAGAGGAATATATAAGCTGATTACGGGTCTCAGGCGGAGGCAATGCTCACTCTCCGATAGCGAAACCAGAAGCTCTCTTTGCTCAGCGTTTTGCCTGTTCAATTCTTCAATAACCCTTTCAAGGTCTGTTGAACATTAGTGAAGAGTCTTTCCAACAACGAAAGAGAAGAAATACCGGATTTAGTAGCCGAGTCTGCCTCCCTGCATTCTTGCACACCCGTTTGTATTTTTTCAAGGAAGTCACGGAGCTCGATCCACTGGGCTTCCTTCTGCAGTCGTCTTTCCCCTTTTTCTGCCCAACGCCGTTCCATACTGTCTCTCTTCTGCTCAATGGCTTGTCGTTGGTCATGAATAAGGTTGGTGATATCCCCGAGCTGCGCCCTTACAGCTTCATCGCGTTCGGCAGCCTCCAGCCTCTCTCGTTCCCTCGTTTCTGCCTCCTCCGTTAGCCTCTGTTGTCGCTCGTTCTCCAATTCACCGCGCACGAGGGCCAATTCATCCTCTAAAGCCTTGATTCGCGCATCTTGGGCTTCAGCTGCCTGTGCCCACTCACGCTCTGCGTTAGCAAGAATACGAGCACGTTCCTCAGCTGCCTCTTCCCGTTCCCGGATAAGTTCTTCTCTCTCGAGTCGCACAACCTCCAATAGATCGTTGGCATGTTGAGAGGCTGCCAGCTGCGACGCAGCTCGGATCGATGCTCCATCTTCAGCTACAGACTCCGGGGCAGAATCGTGGTGTTCTGGAGGTGGGGCTGGGGCTGGGGCAGGCGCTGGAATAGGTGGAGGAGGAAGGGCTGCAAGGCGGGAGTCAATGGCATCCAGAATCCCCTCGACACGTTGTTCAGCATCATGATTCCGCCGATCCTCTGCGTCAAGGAATAGTCGCTCACGGTCTTCCTCATTTCGACGAAATTCATGCTCGCGTTGGTCCTCGGCCTCTTCTGCAGCAACCGTTGTGTTGTGAAGACGCAATTCTACCTCGTGAAGCCGATCCAAACGTTCACGTTCGTCTTCCGCGTGTTGTAAGTCAATAGGAGTGGCAGTTGCATGGCGGGGGGGATGGTGCGTTTCGGACGCGTAGCTTGCATGACGGGGAGGATACCGTATTTCGGACGCGTAACTAGGAGTGCGGTACGTCGAGGGCCTCTGGTGCGTCGGTAGTGGTCCATCTGACTCGTCGCTGCGGCCCGATGCGCCTGCCTCAACGCTTTCGAGGGGCTCGATCGGATGCCTTTCTCTCTCACCGGAGGGCCTACGGCTTGAGGGTCTGCGGGTAGAGGGTCTACGGGTAGGGTGATGTTCAACGTCTGGGACGCGTCCCGAAGGGCCCCCAGTGTCTGAAGCCTGAACTGGTAAAACGTGACTGGGATCTGGTTGAGGATGGCTTGCAGGTCGGTGGTCATCTTCGTCCGCATAATAATGAGACGGCGCAACAACATATTCTGTAGACTTCTAAGTATCAAACACGAACATTCTCAGAAAAACTCATACCTCCGGAAGGTCTGCGACGGCTTCCTGCTCTGCTGACGCCAGGTATATGCCCTGCATCATGTTCATCCCCATAGTCTATGACACTAGGCGCATGTTGACGTTGTGATGGGACCGTAACCATGACCGGTGTTCGACGTCCCCCAGTGGGATGACGAGAAATGGGAGGTGGTACCCGAGTTGGGGTGGGTGAGCTGCGATCGCGCTCCATAGGATCTCGATCTTGTCCGTAAGGTGACGCTGTTCTTGACCGGGAAATAACATGAACACGACTTGGTCTATCGTGGGGGTCACCGTAATCCACGGAATGCGCTCGGCGGGGACCAGGAGAGTGCGTGCGATGTGTTCGTGAAGGAGAACCGTGGGTTCTGGTTCTATGTATCCGTGGCGTATGAGCATCACTCTCACTGTACGAAACAGGCGAACCAGAACGGTAGCGCCGACTGCGCCCTGGGGAGTACTGGCGTCGCGGTCTTCGAGTTCTATAACCGTCATCGAAACTGGAGGAGCGCGAGCGAGGCCTATCGGTGCTATATGAATCCGGGTGGCGACGGTAATGTGATCGTCGAGGACGTGAACGATAACGACCACGATCCTCTTCAGAATCATATGGCGATCGAGAACGGTCATGTTCCCGACCACGAGGTGACCGATAGCGTCTACGGTCGCCACCATAGGGCGAGCGGGAGCGTCGGCGGTCGCTAGGATCACCTTCATAATACGGAGGGTATCGATGACCTCGCCGTTCACCTGGGTATATCGTTGGTGAATATCCACGACCGGATGAGCGGGGTCGACCATGAGGATCCGTGACAACTTCTATCCTTGTTGGACTGCCACGGGAACGGGACGTGGGATAACGACTGACGATAGGTGTACCACGCGGGGACCTTGACCTTGAACTGCGGCGAGAGTGAGGCCTTTCCGACGGTCTATGAGATGAGTAAGGTCGATCGTAGCCTATATGAGTTGGTTGGCTGGGTGGTATGATTATTGGAGGCCCAGTTACAGGCGCACGTTCTCTCGAGCTTGATGAGCGGTGCAGAATGATCGGTGCCTGCGGTGCTTGTGAAGGGCCTTGAGAAGTCGGAAGGAAAACTGGACCTGGCTGCGTTGGGGCAGTCGGGATGTACTGAGTCTGTCCTGGACCTTGCACAATTATGGGAGAGCGCCTTCCGCTGCGGCTGTTACGACTGCTACGGCTACGACTGCTACGACTCGAATGTGGCATGTACACCACGGGTTGCTGCTGGGGGATTGGTTGTGAAGGCAGGATAACAGTAGGCTGAGCTCCACCATGATCTCTGGTCGAACGGCTTGAGCGACTCGGACCAGATTCCTGAATAATTATCGGCGTCTGTGGAGGCGGGGAGTGACGACTCCGAAGGCTATCATGACGCCTGCTACCACGACGATGCGACCGGCTTCTCCGTGTGCTTCTGCTGCTGCCGCTACTGCTAGTACTATTCGAGCGGCTGCGGTGAACTACGATATGTGTTGGTTGAGTTGGGGGGTAGAATTGCGCGGAAGGTGTCATGCTAGGTATATGACCGCCTGGCGGTACCATCATCCCAGATTGGGGTTGTTGCACCACTCCTGGTTGCTGCATCATTCCTGGTTGTTGAGCAGTCGGGGGCTGAAGGATAATCGTAGACGGCTGCTGCTGTTGTGAGGCATGAGATTGAAGGTCGGGATGCCGTGGGTCTCCCGGGCTCAAACTAGGAGGCACAACCTGTATAATAGGCTGTTGTTGATGGGGCTGCTGTTGTTGGAATGGCTGCTGTTGCTGGTATGGCTGCTGCAAAGAGGGATCATGGGGGTCTTGCATCACTGCCGGAATACCCTCATGGACGATAATTCGAGGTGATGACGACCGAGAAGAGCCTGACCGGCTTGTGCTTGCTGTCCTGGAGCGGCGACTTCTTCCGTGACGACTTCTTCTATCACTTCGCCTTGGGGTGCTACTACGATGAGTCCTGCGACTTGAAGGGTGGCGAGAAGAGTGGCGAGAAGGGTGGCGGTCATGTTCATGGGTTATGCTAGAGGATACGATACTGCTTGGCGCACTGAGAGGAACAGGAACCATGTTCGCCGGCATTGGGTAGCCATGGGAGGGCTGATGGTACCTGATACCCCCGGTGCTTGCACTTCGACCGTCGTCGTCGTCTGGTGGCACCCAAGGTGTAGGGGAAGGTGATTCGATGGGCGGGCGTGCCGGGATTGCAGCGCTGCCGGGACGAGGGTGTAGCGCACCCATAGGAATAACGGGTTCAGTGGGATGTGCAGTTGGCATTTGCATATGCGGGATTACAGGGGGGAAGGAAGGTGTTGGAGTCCCGCCATGACCAGGAATCACTGGAGGAATGACAGGCCCACCAGAAGGTTGTGCGTAGAATCCACCGGCAGGTTGGTAGTGTGTTGGGTGTGGCATTGGAATTGGACCCGGGGTATAAATATGTGTTTCATGGCCATCACCAGGATCACTGGCACTTGTTGACGATGAAGACCGCACTACTAAGCCACATATCAGAATAATCAGGAAGGAAGCCGGCAGTATTTACCTGGGAAACGTATCCTGGCTATGTCTTCTCGCAGCTGATCAACCCGCGCAGTTACACTCTGAAGTTCCGATTGTCGGTCAAAGACATCTCGTTCCAACCACTCATTTAGGCCTCTCATATACCTCATCAATTCGCGTTGTTGCTCAACAGTCGCTAGTTGTGCCAAACGATTTTCCTGACAGAACTGTTCAGTGACTGCGCAAGGTTTGAATGGGAGCAACCTACTCGAAGTATAGCCATCAGCTGATCAAAAAGGGGAGGCAGCTGGACTACAGTCTGACGGGGAGTTAATGAAACTGAAGAGCTTTAAGAAGATGGAACCTACCGGACCCGCCGGCATTGGCAGGTAGGTTGGACCTGCTGGCGTTTGTTGAGGCCGCGTTCCAGAGGGCGCGCCTTGTCTTTCTGCTGCAGGCACGTTGACAGGCGTATGGATTGGCTGTGATTATTGAATTTAGATTGAATGCTAAAAGGGATTGGTGGATACAAACCGCATCGTCCCGGATTGGCTGGCCATATCTATCCAATGGTGGAGGGCGGTACCAGCTTTCGTTTGCAGGGCGAGAGGTCCCTCCTGGTGCCGTATGCGGTCTCTGAGGATCATGTAGAGAGTGTGGCTAGTATAGATCAGTTTATAACTGCACAAGAAAAAGAAAGGTCATACAAGGATTGGCAAAGGCGGGGGTCCAGGATCAGGTTGACGCTCTGGTTGTTGGCGATCGTCTTGCTGTTCGCGGCGACCTGGCGTTCGTGCAGAGCGCCTTGGTGGAATTTCGGGAATGCGCGATCGTCGGTCCTCAGACTCGGGGACATATCGGGACCGTCGTGGCCGAAGAATAGGAGGAGGCATAGGACGCCGACCATACAGACTATAAATTGGGTCAGGAAGCGGCTCAGTAAGAGGCCGCTGTGGCAAGGTGTCTATCGATACAGGACTAGCACTACGAGCGCGAGTGCCTCTATCCGTGGTTTGGAACGTGAACGGTACCAAGCGAGGTGGCGGCTCAATGGTTGATGGAGGGAGATTCATACCGGCAGTGAGAATATCATCAAGATTGAGGAAAGGAAGGCTATCTCGGGGTCGAACGGGAATAGGCATATGTGGCATTGGTGTGCGCGAAGGATCACCTAAATTTTGCAGCAAATCCCTCAACCCGCCCAGAGTATCAATTGAACGCATCGAGCCTGAATCTGATTCCGCACGTTCAGATGGCTCAAGAGGTTGCGTTTGTTGGACGATGATTGGAGGTGCCGTGGGTGGTCCTTGATTGAGTAGATTCTGTAATAAGTCCTCGATGCGATGGAGGCGATCTGCAAGCTCCCGCGTATTGTCCGGAGGAAGTTCCTGCGGAGCTGGCCGCTCACGCAACGTATCAAGAAGGTGATTCGTCGAAGCCTGGCCATCCCAGAGTGCATTTAATTGATCCCGAATTGCATTCAGAGGTCCCGTGAGATCGGGTGGTGTTAAAGGCATAGGACGCACAGTTACGGCAGATGCTGTCGGTGAAGGCGGCTGTGGTGTTGGCGTACGCAGTGGAGGTAATGAATGGGGCTGTGGCGTTGGCGTACGCGATGAAGAGAATGACGGCTGGTGCGGCGGTGGCGTAAGCACTGGAGATAATGAAGGCGATGCGGATAATTCCACTGTGGTTGTCGAAGATGAACTTGATGATGAAGGGGGTGACGACGATTCCGAATCAGAGACTGTCGAGCCTGAGATTAGTGATGCATGCCAAGGATGGGGGGAACCCAGATAGGACTCGTCGCGTTCGTCAAAAAGACCATCATCAGAGTGATGCGAAGACAGATAGGATTCAACGCTGGTAATCGTATTCGAACGCGTAATGGTCACAGGTGGCTCGTCAAGGTACCCGCCGCGAGTAATAATACTACTCCCGCCAACACTGCGATTGATAAGCGGCAGGTCACGGCGAATAGGCGAAGCTGGAGGAGGCGGGGCGGCCTGTACAATCTGAATCACCTGCGGTGGCACAGCTGCTGGAGGAGACGGCGGCGGTGGAGGGGTACGGCGGAGGAAGTTCGACAAATCCTCAAGCTCATCACGCAGGGTCCTCACATTATCCGCTATATCTCGGTTCTCCTGACCTCTGTTCTCGTCATAACCCCGGAGTCGATCGGCCAGCATATCGATGTCACGCGACAAATCCCTTTGAGTCGCTTCACTTTCGGATGAGCTCAAAGTCCTGAGCGTGGGGCGTTGGGACCCTACAGATCCTCGAGGAGTTGACAAAGTGACAATTACGGAACCTTCGGGGGTCGCCATCCCCATACTAGGAGTAGGGGAGGGCACAATTGTCAACTAAGGGAATTAATGAGTAAAGGGCGAAAAGAATGCAATTTAGAATGCGAACCTGTCGTTCTGAGGACCCAGCGGGCGTCGTAAGCAGAGACGTCGTGGAGGGCTCTGGTTCTTCCTCGATGTGTTCAGGCTCTAACTCTAACTCTACAAGTGATGCAGGGCCTAGCACAGACGAGCTGAGCGACGTCTGCGATATGTACGATGAGGAAGATGACACGGAAGTCGTTCGTGAGAGCTCTGTAGATGACTCTGTACTAAAAGATGAGAGGCTTGTAGGCGTCGCGACTCTCTCCTCGGAAGACAATGATGGCGGCAACAGCGGCACAGGGGTCAAAGGAGGCAACGGTGAATCGGGCGGTGCAGAAGAGACATGGGAAGGCGACTGAGGGATTGTACTCAAACGGTCAACCGACGACGCAGATCCGCTTGGCCTAAGGAAAGATGTCTCGAATGATACATCTGGACCCTCGTGAATCGCAATAGACTTTACAGAAGGGGATGGCTGCAAGAAGGATGATTCATAAGACCTGTTGGTCTCTGTAGCCCAAGCCTGCGGACTAGGGGGAGGGAGGGGTGACAACGGCTGAGTCGACATGCTAAAAGAGCTTGACAAGGTCGAAACAGTCGAAATTGTTGTTGTCAGCTGCCTCGGCAAGCTAGTTGGCGGCAATGTCTCAGCCGTTGTTCCCGAAGAAAGCACAACGGAGGACGGCGTCAAGACAGAGGTTGTGTCCGATTCCTCCACCTCAGGGAGTGGCGTAAGGAGATCTCCCTCATCCTCATCAACGGTAGGTCCCAAGGAGGATGTAGTAGCCGACGTGGGCTCGAGAGTCAGATGCAACGAGGTAGGGGTCGGCAAGTCTGAGGAGTCGTCAACGGTGGGTGGAAGTGGAGAAGGGGGAGGTGACAACGATGGCAGCGAACGAGGGAGAGGGATATCCTCTGCCAATAACTCAGAGACCGACGAAGGTGTACTGATCATCGGTATCACGGGTGGGATCTCTACCACACTTGGAGTGTAATCTGGCTCGGAGCTGAGCTTCAAAGAAGAAAGCCTACTGCTTGGACGTGGCGTGGAAGGCTCTGAAGGGATGGCATCAAGCTCGCTGGGGCATATGTCGACCGTAATGTATTCCGAACCAACCGACGGGTCAGATATGGACAAAAACTCGGTCACCGATGCAGGCTCCGAGGCTGTCTTGTAATCTGTGCGAGCCTCACATGCAGTCGTATATCCAGAATCGGAAGGAATGGATGGGAATGATTGGAATGAATAAATAGATGCCCTTGATGACTGAGCTTCGGGCGTCGCAAATGAAGTCCCTTGGGAAGCAGACACGTATTTTTCGAAATCCGTTTCAGAACCAGCGTCAGACGGGAGCGCAGAGGGCATTGGCGTCTCAGTCGGAGTTAAAGTATCACTGAGCGTCTGACGCGTAAGGTCAGTGAAGTCAGATGAAGGACAGATGTCATAACCAGTCTCGCTGGATGAGATAGGCGTTCGTTGCCAGCGGCCTGGACCACTTGTTGAACTGCCGCTACCGCTGGACACGCTCAAATAATCACCCCTTACACTATCATGGGAGTAGCTGCCACTCCCATACGTGTAGCTTCCGCTTCCGCTCCCTGGTGTATATGACCCACCATCAAGCGTGTAACTCCCACTGCCTGGTGTTTGCGATTCGCTGTTCAGGGTATAACTCCCACTCCCTGGGGTGTACGATCCAGAATTAAGCGTATAACTCCCGCTGGCAGGTGTATATGTCCCACTCTGGGTATTACTCCCGTTACCATCCGTGCGGCTGCCGCTTTCTTGCGTATAGCTACGGCTGCTTGGACTGTCGGTGTACGTGTAACTGCCGCTACCGCTCACAGAATTCTCCTTGTCTGATGATTCATCAGTGTATATGACCGACTGTGCTCTGATGCCTGCCGGACGCCCCGTGCGCCGCCTGACTTCCCTCGTCCTTGAAAGTGTGGAAGGTGATGAGCCGCTGTACGTCTCTGAATCAACAGAATTGCCGAGGTAGGACGTAGAGCTCGATCCCCTGGTATACGTAAGACTTGAAGAGCCGGTCTGACTGTCAAGAGCACTGGAGATAGGACCTTGGGTGGTGACCTCCGTTCGCAAACCAGTGCTTGTATACAACCCAGTCGAGGGGAATGACGAATTGGAAAAATATGTCGACGACACGTTGGACCGCGTGCCGGCAGATCCGGATCCCGAGCCAGTCGCCGAACCAGCAGAAAAGAAATGCTCATCCGAGGCCTCAGAGCGCGCCTTGTCGCTGCCCCGCCCAAGGCTTGGAGGTGGGGTTACGAAGACGTCCTGGCTCAGGGACGAGCCGCTTGAAACTGTGACAGGTGATCCGCCGAAACCACGACTCGCACGTCCAGGGGTCGGCCTTGCCCGATTCATCGCAGATGTGAACGCCTCGTCCAGGTCTGTCATAGATCCGCTCCTGCGCAGGAGCGAATTCCCTCGAGCCGGCGCTATGACGCGAGGGTCGCCAGCGTACACATAACCTTGGTTCTGAATGACCGAATCGTCAACAGTTCGCGTGAAGTGTGACGTGATGAGCGAAGACTGGCGCGACAGTGTCGAACGGGATGCATTGGATTGATAGTCCGATATATCTTGGAGAGTATGGATTGGAGGGACAAATAGGGTGGATCTGGAACCACTACTAGATGTGCTCGTGCGACTGTCGACGGATAGGATTGTTCGAATTGATCCAGTGGGTGATCGTAAAACAGATGACGAGTCAGGCAATACAACTGGGGGATGGACAGCCTCCCTGTATCATCCCCAGAAATAAATCAAAGGATACTCAAGCTCAAAAATGAAGGAAACTGACCACAGGCGGTTCACCCATTTCGATCTTTCACCGAGGCTCTCGGCAGCGAGCCTCTCGACTCCATCGGCATACAACATATGGAAAGGAACCAGCATATCCATAAGCGGCAGACCATCTCGCTCCGCGCTCTGCAGTCGTGCCGCCACTGTTCCAACGTCATCGCGAGCACTAGGCTGAATGGGAGATGGCGCGGATTGCACGCTGGTGCAATTGAGTAGATCCAAGGCTACGATACCACGACCGCCTCCAGGCGCAAGCCAAGAGAGGAGAAGCATGTGAGGATAGAGTAAGGCCTGGCATCGCTGCCAACGATAGGGAGGAGACGCGTGGACATTGAGGTACCATAACAGACCTATGTGGAGGGGCTAACAACAAAGGTGACATCAAAAGGTAAAGAAGAGAGAAAAAAATTACTTACCGCTTCATCAGTCTGGGTATACGGGCTGAAAGCACCGATGTCAAACCCAGGAGGCAGCGTACTACCACGAGAATCCCTGACATTACCACTTTCAGGGCGTGGCTCTAGACGCGCCGGCGGCGTCGTCTCCTCGTTGCGCAAATTGTTTTCACGCATTCGGGCTCCTGCCCGCTGAACGCGTCTACGAATTCCGAATAGTCCATCATTATCCTGAGGCGGAGGAGAAACGGACGACACAGAGCCATAGCCTGGAGGCTTCATGTCACGAGTTGGTGTGCGCTCCTTCCATAATGCAACGATATTTCGTACGGATGAAAGCGGTGACCGAGGAGAGGTTTGTGGTCGACGGAGGGGAGATGAAGTTGGGGTTGTGCGTGTAAACGTCATTGTGTTCGAAGGTGTATACGACCCGGTGTTGGTGTATGTTGGATTTGTGTAGGTCTGCGTGTCGGCAGTGTACGATTGTGTCAGAGTGTTGGAAACGGCGCTGGGGGTAGCTGTGTATGTGCCAGTGGCTGGGCTCATCGACCGAATACCTGTACGAGAATCCGAGCCTACTGTCGTTGAACGGAAGCCGCTCGAGGTGAATGGCCTGACGGGCGGGGATAGCAGGCTTGGGCCCGTATAGGATCCAGAAGAGCTGGACCCAGACTTCGTTGGACTTGATGGCCGAGATCCATACCCTGTGCTTCCATACCCATAGCTTGTGCTTGTCCCTGTGAAAGGCCCTGGGGAACGAGCGCCAGGAGCAGAAGCCGTCCTTGAATGGCCACTGCCCGGACTCTGTGTTTCGAAAACTGCAATGAGTTCGTTGGTGCGGCCTGGAGGTGGGAGTGTTCTATCTCCACTAGGATCGGTTGAAGAGCGTGCATGAAGTGGTATGCCTCCGAGGACCGCCGTCCGACGAAGAGCATCGGATGAGGGATTCGCCAACCGAACCGCGTTTGAGGCCGAGAAAGCGCCTGAAGAAGGGCGAGAGTCTTCGGTTTTTTCTGTTATACGACTCAGGCGCAGACGAGGATCCGGGTTGGGAGAGATAACAGTCCGCGAAGTCACTGTTGGTAAAGTAACATACGAGGGGGAGCCTGTGTATGATGTATACGAGCCTGAGGAATAAGGGGGACCAGATGAGCCATATGACCACTGAGTGAGAGCTTGTTCTGTGTCGTCAAGCTCGTCATCTAAGTTGCTGAGTTGAGCGTCGACTTCGTCAATAGAATCGCCCTCTGTATAGGTGTCGTCTGGTGAGGGAGATATGTTGATGCGCCTCATCTGGCGAGTTGAGTCATCGCCATCCGAAGAGTTGCGTTGCGAGTCTGCAAAACAATGAGCTTTAGTACACGGGTTATCAGTTGAACATACCTGATTGAGAAGAGTATGAAAGTCTTGAGGGTGATAACAGTGTTTCTGAGGGAGTAAACGTTGTCGTTCCGTATTGAGGAGACCAGGGGTCTGTCGATTGACTGGTCATTCCGGTTTTGCAGGCAAAGAGTTAGTTCGTCTCCATCAAACTAGAAATAATTGAACAGTTCTTGTGTAGCCCCACGATGAGTTTGCTTCATCAGGGCAGGCACTTACGCGACCGCGCTTCATCACGTGGGCATCAACAAGCAATCCTGTCCGAGTCAAATTGACGCGACGGTTATGCATGTGCCGTCCTGAAATGATAAATACAACAGAATAGATTGCCGTGACTATTGGCCATTTCGCACCACCGTCAATGCTAAATCATAACCACATGGGTCGTCATCACAGAATGGTAGATTATTTATGTGTTTCCTGTTTGCAAAGCTCGCCTCAGTGGCATCATATTGATTGCTTACTCGGCATGGGTAACCTCTCTGCTAAAGTCGAGGGAAGCAAGACAACTAGGCAACAGATAACACAACTCGTCCAGGTACTTCATCTGCTTTCGTATTTAGAGTTTTCCTACCATCGGCATGAGAAGGCCAATTGTGCGTCACAGCCCTAAGCGAATGGCCTCCTTGAAATCCATACCCCAGTTTTAATTTATAACTGGATTTGGCGAGAATTAGGATCTGGGGCAGCGACAGTCAGGTTGCTGAAAGAGCATGTCCCTCACGCACGCTGGAAGATGCATGGCTGTGTGTATTGCATTTTCGATATGGCGCACCTTTCTGGAATATGATAGGTTCCGGGTGTGGCCTTCAACGCAAAAATCAATTTAAAGAGGTGCAGACCTAAGAGTATCAAATACTGAGGTCTCGGAGGTAGACCTCCTAGGCAAATATCCAGCTCCTGCACGTAACTCGGCAGCTAAGCCGAGTCACCCAATAATACAGTGCGTGATACCTTGATAACGACCCTAGGTAGAGGCTGAAAAATGGAGTACGCAGAGCAAGACTATATTGAACATTCTGTTGCGCAGTGGTAACCGGGAGTTCTCGGGACAGCTAGACAATATAAGGATTTATTCTCAGTGCGTGCGGTAGCCGACACTGAATTTGAAATATAACAAATAAGGAAAATGAGACGGGGAGCCTCGTGGAAGATGGATGTCCAATACATTCATTATTGACACAGCGTGCCCTTGTTCCGAGTACGCCAGCCCTTCTGGTACCGGATTTTTAATTCACCTCTCAATCTCTTGTTCGCGCCAGAATAAGGAGAGCACTTGAAGAAATGGGTGCCTACAGCGCACATTACGTAATCATTTGCTGCCAAATCCGCAACGCAAATCGATCATAGTCATTTGTTAACTTTAACCTTCTCCTTTGCCCACTTCACCAACAATCAGCATTCGCGATGGCAGATATGGATGTCGACCAGCCAACTACAGCAACAGCGGGTGCGCCCAAGGCTAAGAAAGAGTCAAAGGAGGGCAAACCACGTTTCGAGGTGAAGAAGGTTAGTGCTGGAACCGTTACGCAGTGGCAAGTGATCTTCCAGTCGATTCTGATTACCATTGCTTCTGTCAGTGGAATGCAGTATCTTTGTGGGCATGGGGTAATCATCTAATTCCACTTTCATCTCTGTGGCGCTAATCCTGCTCTGCAGATATCGTCGTAGATAATTGCGCCATCTGCAGGAACCATATCATGGATCTCTGTATGCGAACAAATAACCTTTCATGTCCTCACTGTTACTCACCCATTGTCGTGGCGGGAACTAGGCATCGACTGTCAGGCCAACCAAGTATCAGCCACGAGTGAAGAATGTAACGCAGCTTGGGGCATTTGCAACGTGTGTCTTGGTTTCCTCTGCCCGATCTACTAGCCTCATCAACTCCATACAGCATGCTTTCCACTTCCACTGTATCTCTCGTTGGCTGAAGACAAGAAACGTCTGTCCCCTTGACAATCGCGAATGGGAATTGCAGAAGTATAAGCCTTTTTTTATCAATCTGTGATTATGTTTCTTATAAACCACTCATTTTTGTAGATATGGCCGATAGATTCTTGACCATTCTCCTGGGCCCATAATCAAACCCCTTGTACATTAAAATCGTCAATCCATCAGTTTAGCGCCATGATGATAACGGGTTCCATAGGCCCAGGGTTAGCTTCCATGAAGCCAAATGCACGGGTTGCTGGGGGGAGAAAGGCTTGAAAAATGCTCTTGTACCAATATATATTTTAACAATCTGCATGAAGCTGTTGACATGATGGCCTCCTATTGGACGTGCAGACCCATGGCAAGATCAAAAAGGCCCATGGCCGAACCAATCTCAACCGATACAATTCTGAGCCTGGCATACGGTACCTTGGCTTCTTGAAAGGCATCGCTGTGTGAGTCAATAGTTAGATGATGCACCTGTCCACATGTCCGAGTGTCAGAAAATACTTATCGAGGTAGACAGTCTGTATTGCCTGATGCGGTTGCTTGGTAAACACGTCCGTGGCAAACAATGATGGAACCTCGTTCCGTCCTGTTTGGGTCTAGTGCATATAGAAAAAACTCACAAATATCAGACCACTTGCCTGGGTCAATACCTGACACTAACATCGCCTATCCACGTTCTTCAACCTCATATGTCTGGCCAGAACAAGCTCACATCTGAGCGCAATGAGCGTGCCGTCCTCGACCTTGCGCAAAAGCCTGGAAATGGTATTAATCCGTGGTCATTGATGTCATATGCAACGTTAACCTACTGGTTCATTTAGATATTTGTGCAGATTGTAAGGTCCGCAATCCACGATGGACGTCGCACAATCTCGGAATCTTCATTTGGTACGTGCTTCTTTGGCTCCGTTGGCATCAATTATTCAGATGGAGTTCGGTGATAGCGTAAACTGCGCGAGCATTCATCGAAAGATTGGAACGCACATAACGAAAGTGTTCGTTTCAAGCCTTAGCACAAAATTTTATAATGGTGCCTGACAGTTGATGGCAGAAAGAGCTTGACTATGGATTCTTGGACAAAGGACCAAGTGGAGGTACGTAGCCCTATATTGGTTATCGGTATCAAACGCTCACCATGCTCCTCAAGGTCATGAGGTCTATGGGCAATGTAAAATCTAACGCCATCTTCAATCCCAACGAAATACGATATCCACCGCCCCCTAATTTGGAGGATACAGAGCGAGACAGCGAGCTGGAGCAATATATACGATGTGCGTGTTATGCACCTCTAAGGGTCCCACCTCTAACAGGCGACATAATTCTCAGCAAAGTATGAGTACAGGAGATTTATGGATAAATCGGCGCTTGTCGCATCGAAACTGGGACCGTCGAGATCTGCGTCATCGGTAACCCCCCGCTCAGTATCCTCACCACTTACGAAGGCTAGCACTAGCTCCTCTGCCGTCAAGAATTCCCCTTTAGCCACGACATCGAAGGCACCACCATCAAATGCGACGACTGTTAAACCAGTCCACCCTACCCAACTTCTGCCGAATCATAACTCTGGGTCACTATCACAAGTACGCTCTGTCTCACAACCAATGATGGCCCCAAAGCCTCAAGAACAACCTCAGGCGCAAGGTGTTTGGGCAGATCTCGTCTCATTGCAATCGTCGTCAACAACGTCATCACTCCCCTTGCAATACCAACAAACATCCATGACACCCCAGACCTCGTTTACATCAAACGTGTCGCCAGGCTACATGGCTGGTACGACAACAAGCTTTGGATCTAACCCATATCAGCCTCAGCAGTTCTCCAATCCATATACGCAGCCTCAATCAGCGTTTACTGGATCCTCGTCAACACCTTACTCTGCACCGTTCAGCGTCAACACGCAATTTACCCAAGGCCCAATGCAAACGCGGCAAACATACACCCTCCAGCAGCCACTCGGACAACAGCCTTTTGCAACCCAGCTGCAAACTCAGTCCCCTATACCTATGCAAGGACAAGGGCAGGCACAGGCGCAGTTCTTCCAACCTCAAGCGCAACAACCTTCGCTCCAGGTTCAAGCGACCCAAGGAAGCGGGTACTTGACGCCCTCCCCCGGACCGCAATTTATGTCTGCGCCTGCGGGGCAAGCGCAATTCATGTCCCCGAGCCCAAACCAACAGTTTATGTCCCACAGCCCGCAACCCCAGATGCAAATGCAAATGCAGATGCAGCCATACCCCACTCCCAGTCCACAGCCAATGGGTATGATGGGGGGTCAGCAGATGATGTCCACTGGGATGGTACCAGTACAATATACGCCGAGCAACCAGATGTACCAAGGGCAATTCATGGCGAATAATGGCCAACCACAGATGGTTACACAAGACCAGTTTGGGCAGATGTTTAGCCCAGGCGGTGGGTATCAGGGGCAAGCGCAAGGGCAATGGGGAGCAATGTAGTTTGCGTGACCTAGGGTGCTGATTGAGTATTGGGTTGTTTGGCATAGGGTTTTCTGTAATGCTGGAATGCTTTTTTGGTCTATAGTACGAATATATCATAGCATATGGTTTTAATGCGGAATATCTACCAGGGGTGTGAGAGAATGTGCAGCAGAGGAATAAATAATTTTTCTCTCGGGGCGAAGGGTATTACATACTGTATGTAGTCTATGATAATTATTGTGAGGATGCGATGGTGGTTTACAATGAGGAGTGAGGCGGCAAGTTTATACATAAGAGGAAAGAGTCATGAATGCATAAATGCCATTTTCATCGAAGCGATCGTAGGGCATGAAGCAACGACCCATAGTCGTCCAACTCGCGCCTATGCCCTGCCTTTTCGTGATACCATCTCTTGCTATACGGCCGCCTCATCGGAAGGCTGGGGGGATCCGCGTCGATGGGGCTGAGGTTGGCGGGCGTCCAATGCAGATGATACGCCTCCACCTCCTCGTCCTCGCTAGTTTCATCCGATCCGTGGTATACACTCATCCGGGTACTGACTGACTTCGTAAATTTGGAGCCCTGGCGCTCGAGGCTCACCCCGAGCGACGGCAGCTGTGGGGCATGCACCTCGAGGCTTGAGTGGCCGTCGCTGGAGAGAGACACAGAATCTTTGGATATCGATGGGCGCCGTAAGCGAGCTGGAGGGGATACGATTGCATTACTGGTTTCGGCCTGGGACACTGCAAATAGTGAGCAGGGAGCCTCACTTCCTGAAGGCAACTGGATGCTGAGTAAATCTGCCGTTGTGCGAGCATTGGGTATCGTTGGGAGTAGAGGTAACGGTCGACGGCCCAGAGGGGGTGTTGCTTTTAAAGAATTTGGAGGGTATTGGGGGATGGAAGGAACAACGGGAAGAGGACGTATGGCCTTGGGGGGTACTGGTGGAGGCTTGGAAGAATGGGCATGATCACTGTTTGACGCTCGTCCCAATCCTGATAGATTGGGCGTGCTTGAGTGAGCGGGTGGGCCCTCATGATCACGTCGCTCGATCCGCATAGAAGATATAGAGGACTGTGGTGGTCTTGGGGGCACTGGTGGACGCGGCGGTGGCTCCGGGAGTTCCAGTTGCTGATAAAGCCGCCGGAGCGCTCCATCACCTCCAACGCTCTTCGACCGCCGCTTGCTCAGGAGAGGCACAAGCGCCCTTTTGTTCGCTATTCGTAGGGGCGTCACTGCATCAAGTTCCCAGCTCGCCAGACACGCTGCGCTGTTTGCTGAGTACATGGTGGTAGTGTTGAGAGAGGAATATTTTTCGCTAGCCCTGCTAGTGCGTTGCCATCTGGTGTTCCCTGCGCGCAAGGTTGCCCTTAACGGTCACAGGTGCAGGTCAACAACAAAGGGTCGAGCCCGCTGAAGGCATGAGATCTCCACCCCCCGATTTCATGGTTCATCACATACTGTGGGTAAGTTAAGTATCAGCATAAACCCATCACATACGTACGGAACCGCGAATGAATTTTCCCGCCAGTCCAGCCCGAAGCGACTCGGACACTGCTTTTCAGGTGCAAAAAAGGGCTAATGGCAAAGGCTTTTATCTGGCCAAACTGGTTTCATGTGCGATATGATGGATAGCGCGCTTTGTTGCCAGGCGGAAGCCGACGGATGGGTGGAAAACCTAACATATATGTCACATAAATGGGATTCCGAGGTTGTCATCTGTATTTGTCCGAATGAGGGTTTTGGTAAGTGTCAACGTTTCAACACTGATAGACTTCATACATAGCAACGCGATATAAATGACTCGACTTCACAAGACTTGAAGGGCAAGTAGAAGGCCACATGTGGCCAAACCCGAAATGGAGGAAAAAGGCTGTACATCCTTTGATTGCGGTATAAATAGATTTCCATAATAACCGGGAACCTGAACTGATGAGGAAGAAAATGTCAGAGGATTGGGATCCTATGTTTGGATATCTTCTATTCCAAGCAAACCACCCCTCGCAATGCGCCAAGTCAATCAAAAGGCGCTGTAGTGACACGTTGGCGGTGCTAATAGGTCTGCTGCAAAGGCGGGCAAGCGAACTTTTCAGCACCAATAGGTGTCTGTTCATCAAGGGACCTCCATGCTAGAATACGTTGGCAGTGTGAGTTGATAATACGTGGCAGAGCCGCTCAACCCAGAACCCCTGCAAGTCCTCCAGTTATGGCTGATGAGTGTTCACCAAAAGGTGAGTTCTGGGCCATTACTCGATGATGCTTGTGCTCACCGGAAATTACCAGATACGAGGCTTTGGGCGTGAAGGT